>JAHHUM010000692.1:235646-272319 GCA_036173005.1 Crenichthys baileyi | reverse complement strand
GAAAAATGTGGTTCTCCCTGTTTTGGGATCCATTTGCCCAACAGGGCCACTGCCCACTTTGCCACCGGGACATTAAAGCACAAATGAGACCAGAGTCATTCTGATAACTCAGCTGTAAAATTCAGACAAAAAGCCACTAACAGCCACTCCCAGATAAGACGAATCAGAGGGAGCTGAGAACATTGTTAGATGTTCCCACATCTGAAGCACCTGCAGATTTCTGAGGTGTGCGGCCATTTGATGTAATGTGGTAAAAATGATAACATGTGTTGCATCTCCTCCTGCCGTTTCCTGCCATTCAAACTGAGATAAATAGATAAACACATAGCACAAAAACAGAGGTTTTAGCGTCGATGGAAAAAAACAGGGTTTTTCACAGATTGACTGAGTTCACCTTGGCTACGATCCCCAGGGCACAGGAAGAGGTTTTGTACGAAATGGCCCACAATCTCCAATAGCCCCTTGACGTGCCCCCTCCGGCAAACATTACAGAGTGAGATTCCTCTGTAAAGCCCTTCTGCCCCTTCGGGGCAAGTTTTCGCTGCTTTGTAAAGCATTTTTTGGCCATTTTACATGAGTCCAACTTTCACACAGTTTGCTCTGGTTCTCTGTCCAGGTTTCTGTTTTTAAATCAGATTGAGAAGAATTTAAAGTAATGACATCATCATTTAAAATGTTGGGTTTGTGCATATTTCTGATTTATCACATTATTGTTTCATGTACAGTTGTGTGCATAATTTATAAACCGTTTCCAAAATATTTTCTAAGCAAACACCCAGGCTTTCTGCAGACTTTAAAGGTCTTTCAGGGTTTGAGTGCTTTTTCACTCATTGACTTTACTTTTATTACAGATAATGGGATTGATTATAGCTGGATTTCCTTTAGTATAAACATGAAGCAGTTAGTCTTCTGCTATACCATTTCACAGGGTTGTAGCATAAAGAGGGAGGGATCTTTGACATTTTCTCTTCCCAAAGTCTATCTTATTCAGTCCTCTTCACTTCAGCTCACCCCACATGTTAAGCATCATTATTTGGCCTAAAGACCCAAAGATAAACCATTTTTAGCTCATGAAACCATGCTTTGTAACCAGGTTCCCAGAGCTTTTGGAAATCTGAACCAGCCCTTAGCCTCACAGATCCTCTACCGTACTTAACAGTGCACATGAGTTGATTTTCTACATATTTGTCCTATGTTTTACCTCCAAAAGCTGGCTAGTTTGTTGCTAACAAACTGCAGTGTCTGACCAGAGCACATGGTTCCATTTAAAGTTCTACAAGATGCCAATAAACTCAACATGTCTGCATTTGTGATGGTATGACAGAAAAGGTCTTTTCTTGGGATACCCTGTAACAGCCTCTTGGCATGTAGATAGCATACGATGGTTGTCATGGAGACTTGGTGGTGTAATAGTTATGTGTCATGTTTGTAAAATGTATGATGTAGGTGAGCCCATATATCTGGGCCCATATATCTGGGCTCACAGCCTTTTGATCGCTCCGTATTTGGTTCTAGAAGAGGAAAAACAAGTTCTGTGGATTACATTCAGCCCCATTGGGGACATTTGTAAGGACCTCCAACCCTAGGCCTGAGACAAATAAAAAAAGGTTAAAATCAGAATTACAACCGAACCACAACCAAAATGGTCAATTATCTTATAACGACATAAAAAACAAAATTAAACAAAAAAATGAAGGATTTATACAATTATTCATTCTATGGGTTTCCTGCTGTTATAAGAAATCACTTATTACCTCTCAATCTAAGGGATGTCTCACCAGTTCTTTTTTTCTCCGGGTTTAGGTTTTATTGGGTTTTCTGTTCTGAGTGAACACCTTAAATCTTTATTTCAGGCTTTGTGTTGTGTGATCCGTTCATAAACTTTATTTCTTTGCATGTTTCTCACATTCAACATCCATTCCAAGCTCCTTTCTAGTCTGTCGTGCAGAGAAGAAGAATTTAAGAATTTCCTGTTTCCACTCTTTAACATTTAAACCCATCTCTGTAGGCCAGTCGCATTGTTGCTTTTTGTTTTAGAGGCTGGAGCCACGCCGGCAACCCTTCACTGAACAGGCATTGAAAGAAACGCCTGTTCAGTGAAGTGAAAAACTGACACTGTGATTAAGTTTAGATTTCATGAGTATCTGAAAGGGAAGCCGAATGACTGGATAAATATTTACTGTTGGTTTTATTCTCTGACAGACCGGAAGATCATATCTCATCTCCCAGGGGGCTCAGTGTGTGCAGGTAGAGGATCCTGAGTACAGCGATACACACATCGGTTAACTGCAAACCGGGTGTCCAACTGTCAGTTTTAATTGTGTTTACCTGTGAATGCACAGGTGCAGCAAATAGATGACACGAAATGAGGATCCAGAAGACAGCAGAATATGCAGAACCTTACCCATAAACCAAACAGAAAGATCTAGTGGGGATATTTTATCTTATTGAGCTTTTTCTATAAATTTTCTCTATCAAAAACATTCAAGTTTGAGAGGAAATGTTTTAGTTATCTATGAATTTCTGTAAATTAGTGTTTTTTACAGGGAAGAAAATCTTTCTTTTTTTTTGCATTAAAACCATGAAACATGGTGGTGGCAGCATCATGCTTTGAGAATGCTTTTCTTCAGCTGGACAGAGAAGCAGGTTGGGGTTGATGAGTTTATGGAGTTGCAGGTCAAACCTGGAAAGAAATCTGTTGGAAGCAGGAGAACACATTAGACCGGGATGGAGGTTCTCCTACCAGCAGGAACATGACTTTAAAAAACACACCCAGAGCTCCAGTTGAATAGTTTCAATCAAAGCATATTTGTGTGTTGTAAAGGCCCGAACCTAAATCTAACAGAATCTGCAGCAAAGCTGGAAAGCTGATGTTCATGCATGCCCTGCATCCAGTCTGGCTGGGTTATTTTGGAAAAAGATGGCTAATACTTTAGAATCTGGATGTGTTGAGCTGTTGCAGACTTCCCTTAAAACCCTGCAGCTGTAATTTATGGTAAAAGTGGTTCTGCATTTGACCGACTAAGGCCAGGTGTATAAACATGCAGAACACACTTTTATATTTTTATTAGTAAGAAATATTACTAAACATGCATAATTCCTTTACACTTCACAAACATTCACTGCTTTGTGTCGGTCTAAGAAATGAAATCCAGATAAAACATAATGAAATTTGTGGTTGAAAAAAATGAAGACATCTAAAGGTTGAAGAGGTATGCAAATCTTTTTCAAGGGTTTTCTCTTCCTGAACATGTAGATATAATGTTTTAAAGTCAGGGCATCAGCAGTGTTGGGCTAGTCCATAAAAGAACAAGAATGGGCCCTAAAGTCAATTAAATGGAGTTTTGGCGAAAATTCAGAATGAAAGACTCACCTTCACCGCCTCCACCTTCCAATGACTCTTCTGTCCGTCTCCCGGCCTTCCAATCAGCATCCTGTCCGTCTGATTCTCCATCCAATCACCTTCCGATGCCTTGCTTTTAAAGGACCTTCTGCCGTGTTCATCCTCGCGTGTCAGCTAAGCTCATCCCTCCTCCACCCCACCTCCACAATCTTCCTTCATATCCACTCCTGGCTTCATCGCTCCCTGGCCGCCAATTTAACACCAGTGTCGGATCGGGGGGAAGACATCTCTAAATCTAAGCCTTACAAATGATCATCTTAGCTCATGTCCCTCTCTCAGGTCTGAGCACCAAAGAAATAACCATGTAATTTCTCATCATTAAAACTTTTCTAATTGCCATCCCTTTTTTTGTGAGTCTTTTCAGATTGAATTCATAGTTCACCACATAAACATTTTGAACTATGCTCACGGCTCAAACTTGAGCTACTTTTTGTTAATTTATCATAGTTTTTCTGAAATAAAGCTTAAAGAAATATTATAAAACGGTTAAGACATCACTCACAAATTAGCGTTTTGATTTTCCCCTTCCCTACTATGAATTTTATTCTCTCCTTTTGTCTTTGCTCACATACACTGTATTTTAACACGAAAACACTGATTAACTGATTAATACTGAAGGATGAAATCTTAAAATCACTCACTTTTTGCATATTTTCCAAAATATGTTTACAAATACAAAAAAAATTCAGGCTGCCTGAATATAATTTTAGTCATAGGGGGGTTGATCCACAATGATGTTTGTCTTTGATAACATCTTGATTCTGTTTATTAGCTGCTAAACCAGTCATGTAAATTAAATAAATCTGTTTTTCTTTCAGGTTCTTCGGTCAGAGAGAGGAGTTCAAAGCTATAGCTTGGCTGCATCTTCTCTGCACTCCTTTACTTCATCTCCTGCCCAGAAACAAGCAAACTCAGGCAGTGAAAGGACCGTCAGGGTAACCTGATGGTTGGACCTTGGGCCTACAGCAACTGCAGTGCAGACACTCAGCAGAGACTGAGCACATGCTTTGCAGAAAATGCTGCAGCTCTTTCTCTGGGAAATATCCAAAGTTTTTCTATAAATCAAAGTGTAAATCTGTTGCTTACCCCCAAACAGAGCGCCGTTAACTAACATCAAGATTAGTTTTGTCCCTTTGGTGTCCTTCACTTAAAAAAAAACCATGGTTCAATTTAAATATCCCTAACACATTTATCCACAACACTTAAGATCCAGATGTAGCTACATTAAAAATGATTCAGCTAAAGTAAACCAGCAGCTTCATACACCATGATCCACTGGTGGTTGGGTTGTGGTTTACTTTTGTTTCTTGTTTATTATGTTATGTAGGTCTTGCCATATTCAGATGTTAATTTTGCCACTAGGGTTAGGGTTAGGTTATGCCATACTAGTTCATTCCTTTGTGTTTAGCTCCTTAGTTAACTCTTGTAACCTGTTCTTTGTACAATTTTACAAGATTTACTTTTCTTAGATCCGATTATTTTTCCCCCCTTGGTTGTCATTTCTTTGTGTCCTAGTTCAGACCCATTAATGTTAATTAGTCTCCCTACTCCACATAATCCCGTGATTAACTCCCGTGCAATCAATGTCATTCTCCACCCTTCCCTCAGTTTATAAGCTTACTGGTTGTCGCTTTTTTTTTCTCGATCCTTGTGCTACACTCGCTGCCTGTTTCTCTGTCTGTGCTCCATGTCTGGTTCTCCTAATGCACTCCTGTAATTCTTGTTATTTAATTTTATAATTAAAGTCTTCATTATACTCATCCCACAATCCTGTCAGCCCTTTGGTTCTTCTCCAAAGCCACTCGTCATAACGCCATACTCTTGTAAACCATGCAGGTATGTTGAAAAAAAAGTCTGATATTTATATCCGTACTTGAGAGGTACTATCCTGAAACTTTTAGATTCATCCACTCTCATGATCTGCCTGTTACGTTTTAAGTTGGAGTTCCTAGTCTGTTTTTCCTTTACTTTCTTCAGTTGCTGTTATTTTAGTTAATGTTTAGATTCATCATTTTCTCCTTGTGTTTACTCTAGTTAATTCCTGTGCTGTGTTAGATCCGTTCCTTCCCTGTTTATGTTGTTTAGTAAGTTTCATTGTTTTTCTAATTCTGTTCACTTAGATGTTTTATTATTTTCCTGGATTCCTGCTCATCTATTTTAATTAGCCACCCTCCTTCAGTTGCCTGCATTCCCTCTTCCACCGGCTGTTCCTGATTCCCTCCTGATTAGCTCCCATTGTTCATTGGCCCATTCTCCACCATTCTTATATAAGGGTTTCAGCTGGTGTAGAAGCAGTCTTTAGGGTGTTTTCTTGTATCCTAGTTGTTCTTCTTTCTGTCTATTATTTTCTCCTTCCCTTTTCTCCCTTTCTTTCTTATCTTTTTACCTTTTGTTTTCGTCTCCGTGTATATTGCATTTAAAATAATTCCAAAGCAATTTCTACCAAAGTTTTTTTTAATATATCAAGAAGACGATTACAGCGTTAGCTGCAATACTCTACTTGTGAAAGTAAAACTGTTGGGCTCCTTCTTTGCACTCAGACAACAATGCTGGGCGCTACTCTGCCGGACAGGACACGGTAAAAACCAAAAGTACCTCAACTTAATCTAACTTAAAACCACTGCAATCATTTCAAATTCAACCAAATCATTACTTTTACTAAATTCATGTGTTCAGACAATCTGGAAATACAAATTAAATAACCCTTTGTGATGCTACTCTCGAAAAACCAAAATCTTACTTTAAAGGTTTAGTCATTGTTCAAAGGTTTAAGTTTATCAGGAGTGTCTTTATTGATCCTGGAGCAGAAAAGATCTTTAGTTTCACTTTTAATTATCAGGAGAACATTCTCCTTACATACATACTTACATTTTATTATTATAAAGTCTGAAAATATCTTATTGGAAAACCATAATACAATCAAAAATCCCCCATAAATGGAGCCAGTAACTTTTATGAATCAGTAAATATTTAACAAACTTACTTGTAAATGAGGAGACTTACAGCTCTGCTGCTTTTTCTGCAGGCTGTAAAAACCTGATCTTCCTCCCTCTTCTTCCTGCCCCTCAAAACAAACCTGAAGCTGGGTGGAAACCCAAAACTGCTGAAAAACTAATTGGGCTGCAGCTCTTTGCACTGACATGTTTATTTGTAGATCAGAGGTCAAAGTTGTTTCTGTTTTTCCCCGGGAAAAAATCGAAAAATCCCAGTCACTGAAAACTGAGAGAAGAAATGGAGCAGCAGGCAGTTCAGGTGGACCAAGAAACCTTTTTCCCTGTTCGATCTTGTCTGGATCTACTGAAGGATCCAGTGACTATTCCCTGTGGAAACAGCTACTGGGGTGAAATTTTATTAGAAGCTTCTGGGAGAGGAAGGAGGGGAAGGAAAAAAACTACAAATGTCCTCAGTGGAAAGGCAGACCTTCACACCGAGGCCTGTCCTCCAGAAAAAAAACCAGGTTAGCAGCTTTAAGTGGAGCAGCGGAAGAAGACTGGACTCCAAGCTGCTCCTGCTGATCACTGCTATGCGGGACCTGAAGATGTGGCCTGTGATTTCTGCACTGGAAGAAAAATGAAAGCCATCAAGTCCGTTTGTTTTGTCTGTCCTCTTACTGTGAAAAAACCTTCAGCCTCATTATGATTCAGCTACATTTAAGAAACACAAGCTGGTGGAGCCCCTCCAAGAACCTCCAGGAGAACATCTGCTCTCGTCATGATGAGGTGTATGAAATGTTCTGCCGTACTGATCAGAAGTGTATCTGTATTATCTGTTTAATGGATGAAAATAAAGGGCCACGACACAGTCTCAGCTGACCAGAAAAAGGGTTGAGAGGCAGAGAGAGCTGGAGGTGAGACGAGAAGAAATCCAGCAGAGAATCCAGGACAGAGAGAAAGATGTGGAAGCTGCTTCAACAGGAGGTGGAGGCCATCAATCACTCTGCTGATAAAACAGTGGAGGACAGTGAGAAGATCTTCACTGAGCTGATCCGTCTCATCCAGAAAAGAAGCTCTGATGTGAAGCAGCAGATCAGATCCCAGCAGGAAACTGAAGTGAGTCGAGTCAAGGAGCTTCAGGAGAAGCTGGAGCAGGAGATCACTGAGCTGAAGAGGAAAGACGCTGAGCTGAAGCAGCTCTCAAACACAGAGGATCACAACCAGTTTCTCCACAACTACCCCTCACTGTCAGCACTCAGTGAGTCTACACACTCATCCAGCATCAATATCCGTCCTCTGAGATACTTTGAGGATGTGACAGCAGCTGTGTCAGAGCTCAGAGATAAACTACAGGACATCCTGAGAGACACATGGACAAACATCTCACTGACCCTCACTGAGGTGGAGGTTTTACGGCCAGAACCAGAACCAAAGAGCAGAGCTGGATTCTTAAAATATTCATGTGAAATCACACTGGATCCAAACACAGCACACACATGGCTGTTACTATCAGAGGAGAACAGGAAGGTGACAATGATGGATCAACATCAGTCTTATTCTAGTCACTCAGACAGATTCACTGATTATTCTCAGGTTCTGAGTAAAGAGAGTCTGACTGGACGTTGTTACTGGGAGGTGGAGAGGAGAGGGAGAGTTTCTGTAGCAGTCGCATACAAGAACATCAGCAGAGCAGGAAGAGGGAATGAATGTATATTTGGACGTAATGACAAATCTTGGGCATTAGATTGTTACCCAAACGGTTCTAGATTTGGTCACAACAACATCTGGACCTCCATCTCAGGTCCCCGATCCTCCAGAGTAGGAGTGTACCTGGATCACAGAGCAGGTCTTCTGTCCTTCTACAGCGTCTCTGAAACCATGACTCTCCTCCACAGAGTCCAGACCACATTCACTCAGCCGCTACATGCTGGACTTTGGGTTTGGGGCACTGGATCTTCTGCAGAGTTCTGTAAACCCAATTAGACAGAATTCACTGAACGTTCAGTGAGTTTGATTCTGATTTTTAATCTCCAACACATTTTTTTCTTGATCATAGTTGTTTTATGTCTAAACTGCACAGAAATCAATAGTCAGAGATTGTCAGCACTTGTTTTTCTTCAGATTTGATGTTCTGGTTCTGTTGAATTTGTTCATTTCTCTGTACTTGTGGTTCTCCGTATTTGGGGCTGGGTGCTATGGTGTGTGCTGGCTCACTCCTGGTGGCTGCTTGAAGGGGCCTGGACCCCTGGGCTCTGTCGGGCCTCTGCTTGGGGAGTGATATGTCCCAGGGTCTTGGGTCTCTGGGTCCATGGCTGGATCTGCTCGGGCGTAGACGGCTGCCGGCGGGACCTGTGGGCTCTTCGCTGCAGCTCCCCGGGGCTTCTGCACTGTCGCTGCTGGGTGGTTCCACTGGGGTTCCCCCCTGCTCCTTTCTGGGGGGGTCACGGTAGTCCCTGCGGTGGTTCTTCTGGGGCTCCTGTGCTCTGAGGGGCCTTTGGATGTCTGTGGCTCGGATCTCCTCCGTATTTGTCCCGGCTCCAGGGGGGCAGGTCTGTGGGTCCTCGCACTCACTATTGCATATTTTTATGGAGAAACTTTGTATACACAAGCGCGCTCACACTCAGACCACAGGCGTTTAGATTCAGGTGTTAACAGATACACAAATGTTCTATATTGAACCGCATTTACCACTGAAGTGAAACCAGTTCTTTGATCACCTTCTTGTTTGAACACATTTTGTTGAGTCCTGACTCACAGGAGACAACAGATATTGTCTCATTGTGGACTTGAGCTGATTTCATGTCTTGTTGATTTTTAGGAGGAGAAACTTCACAATAAAGCTGTCATGTTGCTTAACTGTTGGTGGTTGTAAAGTTTGAATTTAGGTGTGTTTCAAACATCTTGGAAATAAAAACAAATAAAAAGATAACAGAAAAGAAAAGAAAAAGCCATGTTTAACAATTCATTCAAGGCAACCATGGAAGAAAAATGTTAAATGTGTATGACAGAATCAAATTCAAATGTCATATTAAACCATTTGCACAATTTTATCCTCTGTTTTCTGCTTTAAACATTAAACTTTAAAATCTCCAGTGGTCTGCAGTTGTTTCAGATCACTCTACCTAATGAGCCTAATCTAAAGAGTTAAGGCTGATGAGAATATAAAAAGTGCCTTTTAAATCACAAATGTATCTATTATTTCTTGTACACTTGTACACAATTAATAAACTCTGTGTACGTCTCAACAGTCAGTGTCATGATCTGACCTCAGTCTGTTTTATAAACTCTACTTTAAGTTAACATTTAAAACCTACATGCAAAAAATGTGTTAACTTTAAAGTCAAAACCCATCTAAAACTAACTAAACTAAAATTCTCTCTTGAAAATTTCTCACTTTCCATAGAGTGCAGTAAAAGTTTTTCCCCATGCACATTTATTCTGCTGTTATGTCACTCTTAAATGTTTCAACTGATCAAAATATCAAATAAAAAAAACCTGAGTAAATAAAAACAGAACTTTCAAATATTGATTTGAATTTTTAAGGGACATATTCAGTTCATACAGAAGCTCATTGCATTCACCAAATTAAAAGAAAACAGACATCTTTTCTCATAATGACGAGACCAGGATCTCGTTATTATGAGATATGAGTTTTGAGATAACTGGAAAGGTGCCATTTTCTGGCCACTGCCGAAGAATCACTGCACAGCAGCAGGAAGGTCAGTTATCAGCATACGTCCAATGCTACGGAATGAGCTTCTGTAGTTGTCTCTGTGGGCAGGGATGTAGGTCGTATTTACTGATATTTTATATGGCACCATGCCTGATGAAACTTTGTTTTGTCTTCTTCCTTGATGGAATATTAAAGTGTCATCTATACAATACCTAGAATTAATATTTCATATTTTACTGTAGAGTTTTGGAGAAATAACAGCTCTGAGAATCTCACAATGCTTTAATATAGAGTGCTAAATCTTTGTAAATAATATGAAAGTTTGTCTCACGACGTAATTCTGCCTGTAGAAATGTACAAATGATCGAGCTCAGCGTGATGTGAAAGGAACATTACATGAAATACGGAAGGGGTTGAGATAACACACCACACAATGCCCTGGAGAACACATTGAATTTTTTTGGGGGTGATATATAATAAAGGTTTATTCATCATGAACATAAAAGTGAAACACCATCGATATTTGATTTATAACATGAATCACATCCATCAATAAAGTTTTTAAATTGCCTGTAATTCTGTGCAGGGTTGCTAGGAGGCTGATGCCTACCTCAAGCAAAGATTTGTGATAGAGAGCGGGCACACCTATAAAATGTCCAAAAAGAAACTTACAATGAATATTAACATGACATAATAGAGATACTGCTGATTGACTTAATATGTGTGTGGGATATTTACAGATTCAGTGTGACTCATGCATTCGGTGGCACCATTTGCAATATATGCAGATGGATCCTGCAGAAATGCCAGAATGGATGAGAACGGTCCGGGACTGATAAAAGTATTCATTGTTTTCAGGTTTTGATGTTTTGAAGTTGTTGCATTCTTTTTTCCAAGTTAGATTTAGATAAAATTTTGGTTTGATAACTGTTGGTCCTTTTTTTAACTCTCCGTTTATCTTAGAAAAAGTTTGCAAAGTTGTATAATATTAAAGGTGTTGGGGTCTGGGAGACTCTGTCTCCTTTTTGTTTGCCTGCTGCTTAACCTGCTTCACTCTAGGTGGCGACAAAGCATGGTGACTGGAGGTGTGAAGGTGTTTCCCATCAAGCCTCGTTATCTGACCAGTTTAAGAGGAGTCTGCTGTCAGTAATTTGGCGCCTGAGTGTTAACCACAAGTGGTAAAACTCAAGCCCTCTGAAGCTCTTGATATTATCTTTAAGAAAGTGACTTATGTTGTTGTGTACTCTTCTTCAGGTGACTCCTGTGTCCTGGATTCCTTTCCAGTTCGTTACCTGGTTCCCAGTCGACTTAAAGTATTCCAGAAAATCTCTTCAGACAAATTACAGCTGGCAGCATCCCGGCTCCTCTCCTACGAAACCCTGCAACATCCCCTGCTCACCCTCCACCGTGCTCGCCAGCTCCAAGTACCCACACCAGTGACAGACTCACCTGTCTCCTGGAAATCACTCACACAAGCGGTTGTCATCTCGGTTCCGATCCATCATCTGCGGGCAGAACTCTCCTCTCCCAGAAGCCGCGCCTCCCCCCCGGCGGTCCATCTACCTTCCACCTGTAAGTAAACAGTTCTGATTAACACCTACAAATCATCCCCAAAAGATACTAACCTTACCTGTCCTCCTCCTCCTCACACAGTTGTGGTGCTCCTGGTCCCCGATTCCTGTAAACACTTTCTGACTGATACAATAAATCTTCTCCTGTCTTCTGATTGTGTACTGCATGTTGGTCAAAGCAGTACCTAAAATATGACAAAAAGCTACGTTGAATAAAATATAAAGAATTATGTTATTTGCCTTTAACCCTAATCAAATGTACTTATTATTATTATTACAAAATGGAAAATATCCAGTATATGCATTCTAAAATAGGCTGGTTATAGTATATATCAATTTGTTGATGTAGAAACTTATTTCATGTTTTATTTATTAAATTTTAAACACTTTGGCGTTATTCTGGATTTGATTGAAACACTTGCTGTCAGTACATGCTAGTGGCCACTAGAGGTCACTCTTGATATATTTTTCATGTCACATAATTGTTTTGTAATTTTTTTTTTTCCTTGCGATCATTTAAAAACTAAATAACTTAGTTTTTATTTTTCAGTTCGCTTTCAGT
This sequence comes from Crenichthys baileyi, assembly GCA_036173005.1. Classification (NCBI taxonomy): domain Eukaryota; kingdom Metazoa; phylum Chordata; class Actinopteri; order Cyprinodontiformes; family Goodeidae; genus Crenichthys; species Crenichthys baileyi. The sequence continues at coordinate 260,177 of JAHHUM010000692.1, read as the reverse complement.
TTTCAGAAAATTAATTTTGCAGTGTTAGATGATCAGCTCTTATTTGTGTGAATGCTTCTTCCGCTAAAAGTGGAAATGTCTCTGTGTTTCAGAAAGAAACAAACCTCGACAATTGTAAAAGCTTGCAAAGTGGAATCATTAATTTTTAAATGTAAAATACAGACAGTGCGAAATTGCTGGTATACTTAATACATTCAAAACATAAAATTCAGTTTTTTTCTTTTAATATGTCATGCAGCTTATTTACATTTTTTGTCGTTTTTATTTAACAGATGTTTTCCATATAAATGCTTACTAATGGACTATTACATTTAGTTCGTTTTTTTTTTTAGATCTGCCATATTTTAGCACTTTATTGATGTTCATTTTTGTGATTGTAGCTTATTTCAATAAATGGTGATCCTTTTCAGGTGTTTGAGTGCGTTGGAAAAAATAAACTTTATGATGAATGGCCTCATGCAGTCCTTTTATTTTGAACATCACATCAAAAACAAATAGACTCAGAAACAATTTATTTCCTAAAGCAGTGAAGGTAATTGTCCCCCTGCTGACAGTCAAACAAACCACCAGCCCATCTCAGACTGTTTCTGCACAAGCTGCACTTTATGTAAATACTAAATACTACATGCCACATTCCCTGAACAAATGTTCTCTTTTTCTAGAAGTGTTTTTAAATTTGGGGTATTTTGTGTCTATAACCTACATGTGTATCTTTCGAGCTGGGTCTCAGCTAAATTTCATTATGGGGACTTAATAAGAATCTTGAATCTTTTATTTTGAAGTCACATTTTCGTGTTTTCCGTATTTTCTCTGTTTTACTGCAACTTGATACCCTTCAAAAGAAATATTTAAATGGTGGTATTTTCCATCTGAACAAATATTTAATAGGTTTTCATCAGCAATTTTTTTCATTGAGTGTTTTTATTTTATTTTAAATAAGCGCTTAAATTGCGTCTCGTCGCTTCAGAGCCGTTTGTGGGGCGCAGGGTTCATTGTTTCGGCTGCTAGAGGTTGGCTGTGGATTAACTTTCAAAGTAAAATGTTTGATTAATTGCATTTTTTTAACTTATAAAAACATTTCCTCACATAGTCTGCTTTATTTACATTATATATATATATATAAACCCTATGTAACTGCACTGACCCAATAGGTGCTCAAAGTGTTCAAGTCAAACATTTTTCTTTAAACATTTGGTCTTAATCATTTCTAGCAGTATAATTTTTAACCATCTGTTAACTTTTATTGAAATACTTCTGGGGAAATTTTAGTGAATTTAGTAAATTAATGCAGTCGAATTGTATTATTTTAATAATTTTCTATCGAAGCCTTTATTATAACAAGAGGCAATGGGATATTTGAAAGACACTTAAAGTGCATTTTCTTTCAAATGGACATTATGTGCTGTTCCTCGTACTCATAAGGCAACACAGATAATGACAGAAATGATCATTCAGACAGAAACATAGTTTAGGAACATGGGTGCTAAATGGAAGTAGTTTACCTTGAAGTGGAATTTGTGCAGGTAGAGGGCACGAACTGACAAAGAGATAAATTGATCCAAAGGGAAGGGAAGAGAAAGGAAGTAGGAGGAAAAGGGAAATATAGAAACCAGTAAGGATGAAAAAATAAAAAGAGGAAGGAGCAAGAGAGGAGGAAGAGAAAGAAAGAGGGAAAAACAAAAAAGAATATAAAAATAAGGACGCATCTGGCCACTCCATCCACAGCTTTCTGGACGCGCCCGTTTGTGCCTCAACGATGCACTTTTATGCCTTTATTTTGAAGTGCTGGTCTCTCTGTTTCCGGGTGTCTAACCTTTAACTTGACCAGTTGTTTTGAAATCAGCGGCTGAGAGCAGCAACACTGCGGATCGCTGCAGTCCTGCACCTTTATCTCCTGCAGACGAACCCTCTCCTCCTCTAGCTGTTATTTTGATTTTTATCCTCCACCTCAGAGGAGGACCTGAGGACGATGAGCCGCGAATGACAGCCTGCTGCCCGCTGGGAGGACAGCTGCTGCGGACTCAGGGTTGCCCTTGACTCGGGGAGCGGAGAGGACAGCAGGGAGCACCGTGTTTCTGAGGACTGATGGAGGTGACATTGTGACGGTTCTGGACCGCCGGGGGATGCTGGCCGGACCCCGCAGAGGGACTTCATCTCAGCCGGCAGCGGAGCAGCAGGAGAGACCCCGCTGAGGGGAGGGAGCATCTGCGAGGAGTCCTGGTGCCGGAGCTCCGCCGGTCGAGCTGAGGAGGCCTGAGTGGTCTCCACCTCGGGATTTAATCGTGTCAGAAGGCAAGTGTGCATGAGCAGATAAACAAACCCACCCCAGGCTGTGGTGTCTGCACTGCAGATAAGCAGAAGCTGCAAGCATTCTCTTCTTCTGGCTGTCATTGTTGCTTATGTGGGCCTCCTCTTCTTATTGAAGTAATGCACAGATGAACTAAACATCATGGACAGCAGTGACTGAGCTGTGATTGAGGTCTTGGATTGTGTGTTTAAGGCTTTAATATAAAAGATGGCTGAACACGAGGCAGCAGAGTTGTCTGAGTCTCTTAGGAAGGAGGATGGTCTTTCCAGTGAGCCAGAGGAGCCAGGCACCAACTTCAAGTCCAAAAGTTTGCCTGTTCTAAACGAAGCAGGTCCCCAGGAGAAAACATTACTGGACAGCTCAACACGTATGTCCATGACGGCCGAGGAGAGCTCTGAGTTCATCCAGCTGCCCAGCAAGACTGAGTCTTTTCAGGCTGAATCCCCAACCAGAACCAACTACCTGCCAAAGCCCGGGAAGTCGGCTTTGAACAGGCCGAGCTCCTACATGGAGAACACGGAGATCCGGAGGAGTAAAATCTTGGCCAGGAGCAACCCTCCGAGCTTTTTCATGACCAGACTGGCTCAGATCCGCCTGCCGAGCAGGAAGTGCCTGAGCCTTATCCTGCAGGACTCTCGCTGCTTCCTGTTCTGCATGTGCTACCTGACCTTCATCCAGTCGCTCATGGTGTCCGGCTACCTCAGCAGCGTCATCACCACCATAGAGAAGAGGTACAGCCTGAGGAGCTCAGAATCAGGCCTCCTGGTCAGCTGCTTTGATATTGGGAGCCTCCTGGTGGTGGTCTTCATCAGCTACTTTGGCGGACGGGGTCAAAGGCCTCGTTGGCTGGCGGTTGGCGGGATCTTCATCGCTGTGGGCGCCGCTCTCTTCTCCTTACCTCATTTCATCTCCCCAGCCTACCAGATCCAGGAACTGAACTCATCCTCGGCCAATGAAGGTCTGTGCATGAACAGCAACGCCAGCGGCAGAGATCGAGTCGACATCACTTCCTGTCCCAGGGACCAGGACGGCAATGAGCATCGCCTGTATGTGGCGCTGTTCGTTATCGCACAGATCCTGGTGGGAATGGGATCCACGCCCATCTACACGCTGGGCCCAACATACCTGGATGACAACGTCAAGAAGGAGAACGCCTCGCTGTATCTGGGTAAGAGGTACTCTTAATGGTCCGAAGTCTCCGTTAGTGTTTGGTTTTACTGGGAATTTATACCCAGCTGAACTGTTTTCCAGTTGCAACTTGGAAAAGCAGTAGGAGTTCTGCTAAGAGACGATGCATATGTCCTCGCAGCTAAGCAATGCATCACATTCACTACTACACATACAGCAGCCATGTTGGATTTTAAACGTAGGATTGGCCAAAACCTCCAAGAGTCTGAGCCAGAGTTTCATGCACCACAAGCATGAAGCACAGGTTGTGCTGTTTTCTCACAGTGGTTTGTCCCATTCGGGTTTAGAAGTGACTGCAAACAATCTGGAAAATGTTCTTGGTGAAAAGACATGATTTTAATTCTTCATGCTTGAAAATACACAATTAAACCAAATTGTTGGTAACAAAGTCGTTTCCATTGGCTGCAGGGTGAGACCAAAAGATAATATTGCTTCAAATAAAATCCCTTTATTGTTGTTTTATTGTGTATCTGAGAGCAGCTGAGATTTCCTTGCATCTTAAACAGATTAGCAACAATTAATAAATAGGTCAAAACACTATGAATTATATACACAGATGTAGAGTAAAAATCTTCACAGCAGTTCAGGCCTTTAACAGCTTGATGCCTTGTATTGTTTGTCTGATGACAGCAGCTCAAAACGTTTAGGGAGAAGGTGTGAGGATTATCTGACAATGTTCAGAGTCCAGTTCCTGCAGCAACCTGGACACAGATCCTGGACAGAGAGCAGAGACACTTCAGTGAACCTCTCAGCTCCTCTCACTATCCTCTCCAGGACCATTTTCTCCAGTATCCTGCAGCTGGAGATGGAGGACCTCAACACTCTGTCCCAGCGCTGTAAAATATTGTGAGGCTGGCAGAGACCCAGTGAGAAAGAGGAACAGATGTTAATGTTAAGGCTACATGAGGCCTCACTTTAAGTGTTAAGTCCATTTGAAGGCCTGATTTAGGTATATAGGTAAAGACTGCCTGGTCTAAAAGTCAACTAAGCATAGAATTAAAATTAAACATTTTTGAGGTCCTCACAAAGGTCTGTAAATGCTGCAAAAATGCCAGAAACCATAAAATAAAACTCGGAGAAAGCTTTTTTTTGATGCAATTTCATTAAATATGTTTCTTTATATTGCAGAAATAATATCATTGTGTGAGAAAAGATGTTTTTCAATATTTGATTTCTAAAAATTACAGGAAAAGTTTTAAACATGACAAATACCGATGGAAACAACCCGGATTTTATCTAAAGCTGTACACTGACAGCATAATGCTTCCTCAGTGTCTTCAGAGGTGAAGATCTGTTTGGTTCCATGAGAGGAATTAAATCTCTACCCAGAGATAATCTGTCATACAGCAGCGGCTCCTCTGTGACCAAGTTTCTGGTAACGTAGAGTTGACGTAATAACAGTTCAATTTCTGATTGTAAAACTGCAGCTCCCTGGGGCTTCTGCACTGTGGCTGCTGGGTGGTTCCCCTGGGACTCTCCCCTGCTCTTCTCTGGGGGGGTTGCGGTAGTCCGGGCGATGGTTCTCCTGGGGTTCCTGTGCTCTGGGGGGCCTTTAAATGTCTGTGGCTCGGATGTCCTCCGTATGTGTCCCGGGTCCAGGGGGGCAGGTCTGTGGCTCCTCACACTCGCTATTGCATATTTTTATGGAGAATCCTTGTATACACAAGCGCGCTCACACTCAGACCCACAGGTGTTTAGATTTAGTGTTAACAGATACACAAATGCTGTATATTAAGCCGTATTTACCACTAAATACATCTTGCATTGATAAGTAAAATAGCTGTTAATATGAATGTTACTGCAGGTGTAGAAGCAAGCAGGGTGTTATCTTGTATTCTCTTCATCCTTCTTTCTTTCCTCTATTCTTTTCTCCTTCTCTCCTCTTTTCCTTTTTGCCTCCCTCTCTCTCTTTCGTGCTTCTTTTTTTTCCCTTTTCATTTCTGTCTCCGTAACAACTGAAATAATCCCAAAGCAGTTTCTAATAAAGTTTATTTTTATAAATATCAAGCAGAGCTTTAAAGCATCAGCTGTAATGCTCCACTTGTGAAAGTAAATCTGTTGGGCTGAGCGGTACTCTGCTGGACAGGACACGGTTAAAAAAAAACATAAACAAACCAGTTTTAGCATAGACGTCAACGGACCATATCGCCATTTTCTGGCGCATCTTTAACCTAAGAAAATGCTCAGTGGAAAGGGATGTTTGTTTTCGTGTCCTAAGACTCTGCTGGCCCGCTTTCATGATACTGTTGGGAATTAAAATGATGGTACCAGTTGGGATAGACCCACAGTTGCATGTTATCGTTCTTTTCTTGCATCACTCTCTCTGAGCTTTACTATCTCTGGTGTAATATCTAGTTGTTACACTATATGCTAACACCTTGACTGTGTAGGTTCTACACAGTCAAGGTGTGACCATATGAGACTCGTCCAAACGGTTATTGGTGCACAGAACATAAATATAAAACACATTCCTCACAATATTGCATAATAATGAGGTGCACACTGATGTTAAACCTAAAGTTGTATTGTTTAGGGTCCAGAAGGTTTTCCAAGCAGATCAGCTACTGTAAGAGCTGCCACCTCCCAGATCCTTTCGGATCCTACCCCAGAAACTCTCGCCCCAGTAGCCTCAAACAAGCTCTACAGTAATTAAAGCAGCAAATGGGAGCAGGGTTTATGAAAGAGGGTGAGGGAGGTGGAGTGAACAGGGAGGGCTTCTGTGCTTCTCCTGAAGCCATGAGTAAAAATCTAAAGGCCTTCAGAGTGTTGGACCCAGCTGGAACGCCATGTTCTTTTGGAAATGACCAGAATAGTAACAAGGTTTGATCCTTGGAGAAGTTGGATGTGTGGAGTCACCAGAATGGAGATTTATCATGACCGGTCACGTTCAGAGTCTAAAGTTCAGATTTATTTAATCCTAACCTGAAAGAAGTAGATATGATTCGTAGACCTGTGCAAAACCTCTAAACGGACTGAAGCTGTTTACTGTCAGAGATCATCAAACTTTCTATGTTCTGGAGCATTTATTTATTATTATTTATTTATTTATTCAGACTGAGGAAAAATAAAAGCCTGTCCATAAGTCTGAGGTTATGTTCAGTTATCAGTTCAGATAAACGAAAACAAATTAAATCACATTTTCAGTTCTCCATGCAGTTTTAACTTTAAATGATGCTCAATGCACAGTTTGCTTTGCTGCAGGAAGAAATGAGTTCTTAATGCTCTACCACAGTTAGATTAGGAAAGCTTATTAAGGCTATCTTCAATATTTTTTTAACAAACTTTCCTGTTTTTAAATGCATGATTGAAAACAGAAGCAGCCCTGGCAAAACTTCATGATTTTGTTCATTTTGGCCTGTCAGGGTTCCTGCAAAGGTCTGAAAACTGGTACCGAGCCTTTACTGGGTCTGGAGGAGAAGGTAGGAAAATATACAGTCTGGTAATGGAAAATATTTGTATTTTCAGACCTTTTGCTCTGTTCCTGTGTCTAAATATTGAGAAAAGTGCTCCAACCAGTGCCGTACTATTGTTTTTATGGTAAAACAGGCAAAAAACTGCCTTTCTTACCCTTTAAAACCTTCAAAGAAAGTGCAGGATTCCTGATATTTATCTGTTTGACTGAGGATGTTTTGCACCAGGTGTATTAATGATACTTTAGTGTTTTTATCTACTGTGCATTGTTTACAAGTTCAGTGTAATGTGTAACTGAAAATGAATCCGGGTTTAAAAACTGCAGCTTTTAATCTGTGCAGATAATCAGACAAGGAAACAACCTGTTGGGTGTTTTATCGTCAGTCTGCAGGCTGCTAGTCTGACCTTTGGTGGCTGCTGTTGTTAACTGTCCTGCTTGAAACTGTAGGGTTTTTTGATTATTAAACATGCATCTGAATTTAGGGGCCCTGAAGAACAAAGAAGAGGATGAACAAGAAGAGCTGATTGTCTCAATATGGCAGCAGAGGCAGTCTCCAGAGCAGAGATCTCAGGAAAAGGGCTTAGTAGGGAGGTGTTGGGGTGAAAACCTGTTGTATTTCAAGCAAAATGTGTCACAGAACAGGCATTTCATTAAAACCACAGGAAACTGTGTCAGCCTCTGGGAAAACGCCTAAATACTGAATATCTTTAAATGTCAGGGAATAAAAACTGCTGCATGTTCATCCCATAAATAAAAACTGAAAGAGTATAAATACTGGAGCACCAACGTCTTTACGGAAGTTTTACAGCAATTCTGACAGGTTAGTTTTAGAACATCATTTTAAGAAAATGTGTACTTCTCTCAAAGTCACGTTTAGACTAAAAATGCTGCAGATATGCAGAGATCATTTTGTGGTTGAAGTGTTAAACTAGGCCAGTAAATCTCTCTAAATTATTTCATATAGTCCTTAAAGAATATTTTCCCAATTAAAAAAACACAGAAACTCAGCAGAGAAATCCTAAAGAAGCAAGAATTTGCCATCGTTATGTGAAAGTAAATGTATTACACTCAACAGCTTGTGCAGGCGGAGAAGAGAGTTGCTCTAACTGCCATGTTGGCCGGCACCCAGAATGTTTTTGTCTGCCTGAATCCACTCGGCCAGAAAACGTTGGTATTCAGCTGCTTATGTGACAAGTGAAAGCGAGGTTTTGTCTCCAGTCAACAATCTGCGGCTGCTGGATGTCGAAGAGCCGAGCCAAGCCGAGCCGAGCCGGGCCGGGCGTCCCTGAGAGCAGCAGCAGACAGTTTGGCTCCAGAAACGCGCCCGTTAAGTTAACACCAGCTGACAGCTTCTCCTGTTACTGGAACAGAGCTCAGTCTGTTGAAAATCAGCTTTTAGTCTTTGATTTCACATCCTCCTTCTGCTCTGTTGCTTTTAACGTTGAGATCAGTGTTTTGTGCAACAGATCCACTTTATAAAAGTTTATTTGTGAATGCATTTTCATCATCTTGAATCTGGGTCAGTAGAGAACCTGCTTCCATTCTCCAGATTAGTGCTAGATTAATGGGTTTGCAGATTAATTGGGCCGATTATTTGCTATTTTAAAATAAGCTGCACTTTCAGAGAAAGAGCACAAAACATTTCAGCTAACCGACACTGCAGAAACAGTCTGAGTTAGATTCTCCTTCGGCTACATTAGGAGACACATAATAACACCTGTAATACATTTTCCAGTTTATTAATTCCCATTTCATAGAAGTATTTTTATAGGTTTTACTTCACTTATGGGACGAGTAGTCAGATCCGAGTTTAATGCAGGAGTTCAGGCTGCCATCATTTGGATGGACTCTGTCTTCTTTTCTGTTTGCCAGAGAGATTCCCAAATGCAAAACCAGCCTGCTTCACGCTAACATTTTGGATATTTTGCAAAACAAACTTATTTGCCACTGTTCTCCTCATGCAGGCGACATTTTTGGTGATAAATCTGGAGGTTATAAGAAATGCTTTTTGTGATGCATTTGTGTGTGTTGGATATCTGGAGGTTATCTAAACAGTGACATTTAGGGCATTTTTGTATCACGCTCTGTGCTTGAATAATTCAAAAACAAAGGAGCTATTTTGATTTCTTTCTGCCTCTCTTTGTCCTTTGGCTTCCATTAAACTTCAGACGCCAGCAGAAGATGTTAATGACTGAGAATCCCATAAACATTGTCAAAGAAAATATGTGCAACAGTATTTGTTCTTTCCGCTTTTGCCACACCCAGGTTGTTCTTTTTTATATTTGATATCAAAAATGTTTACAAGGCCGCATGGTGGTGGAGTTAGTAGCACTGTTGCTTTGCAGCAAGAAGGTCCTGGGTTCGAATCCCAGCCTGGGATCTTTCTCCATGGAGTTTGCATGTTCTCCCCGTGCATGCGTGGGTTCTCTCTGGGTACTCCGGCTTCCTCCCACAGACCAGAGACCTGCCTATTAGGTTAAATGGTCTCTCTATGTATGAATATGTGTGTGCATAGCTGTGTGTCTTTGTGTTGCCCTGCAGGTATTTTGATAGTGATTTTTGCATTTGATCGGGAAGTTCTTTCTGTGGTCTCTGTGGTCTCTGTGGTGCCGTTTATTTCAACGTCATCACCTAGTGGTGAGGACTGGGTATGTCACAGTGTTCGTTAGAAAAATCAATTTAAACAAATCTGGAGTATTAAACTCAGTACTTCAATATGCATCACATTGCAGCTCATTAAATCTGAAGTTTTAACTATGCAGACTTGCCGTTTTCAGATGTTTCATTTTCTTCACAATTTGTTTAATTTTGTTGACTAAACAGATATTTAAGTGAATTATACCAAACTCATTTAAACACCATACTTTAAATTCTGATTCATGTAAATATGCCCATGCTGTGTATGTAAACAGCCTTAAATCAGATTTCTCTAATCAGCAGGAAATTCCTGTAAAACTTTCAGTTGTTTGAAATGAGGAATTTGGTTTCGCTGCATTTGTGTTTAAACTCTTCTGGTTCATAATGCATTTTGTGAATTTTCTGCATGTGTTTAAAAAGGTGGAAACGTCTTTGCAGGTTTCAGGGAGCCGTTTAAGAGTCGATGCATTGCATGAGTAGAAACTTGCAGCGTGTCTGGTATCGACCGTGCACAAAGAGCTGACTGTACATTCATAGGCCTCTTACGCTACTTAGCCTACTTGGGTTATTATATTAGCTGCAGAGCTCGAGATAAATGAAGACAGATTATGGATTGATTTAATCTGAAGCCATAATGTGGAACACTGAAAGTATAGACCACCTCTGTTTCATTTACTCCCTTGCCCTACCTATTTTTATCTTTTAAATTTGGCACCATGTAAAACATTTCCTGGCACAGACATTTTTCAACTCTGAATCAGAATCGTTCTGGTGTTAATGGGGAAAAAATGCCATCTGGGATAGAAGTTTTTAATAAAGATTAATGTAAATCTTAAATCACATGGTTGAGCCCACTGGGAACATGTCCAGTAGCAACACAATGAGGCATTCTATTTCCAGATCTGGGTTTCATGTTGGCTGATTTAAACAAAGAATCCAGCTGCTTTTACACTTGCCTCAGCTTTTAGAGGCACTAATGGTGCTGCTTGTAAAGGACAATTTAAAGGATGTAATTAGGAAAGTGATTGTACTCTCAGTGGTCAGGATCCAGTTCAAAGTTCAAACTTTTTACGAACGGCTAACAGAGATTCTTCCACCTGAAGGCGATGCTCATCTCTACCAGTACCACCAGTATGATTACTGTAAAACCAGAAGTTTCTTCTAAACCTTGCTCAGTCTATGAAAGGCTTGGGCTCTGTACCAATATTAAGGCATACCAAGATTTTGAAAAATGGTTTCTGCTAGAACTTCTGATCCGCTGTCACTACAAGTCAAGTCAAGTAACCTTTCTTATCCCCAGGGGTCATTTTTTAGTCCAGACAGCAGTGAAAACATAAAAAAACAGCTACACACACAAAAAAAAATAAAATTTGTCCTCACAATGTAGACCTGGAATTGAGCAGGCTAATAGCAGCGGAGATAAAGGATTTTTTCAGTCTGTTCGTCCTACAATATGGCATCTTGTGTCTCCGTCCTGACAGTGAAAGGGAGACTTCTGCCCACAGAAGATGGCAAGGATCAGCCAAAATGATCCTAGCTTCCTTTAAGGACCTAGAATTTTAAAGTTCACTCAAATCATGAGGAGATATACCAGCAATTTTACTGTGAAGCTTGATTATCCTTTACAGGCAATCCTTATTTTTGATGGAAAGTGACCCGTACCAACAAATAAAACCAAAGATGAGAACAGATTCAATAAAACAAGAATAAAACATCCTCATAAAAACAAAGCTGACATTAAAAGTACGAAGCTTACGATAAAAGTGCATAGGCTGGTGTGCTTTCTTTACCACACGATCTACCTGCGACTCCAAACTCAGGGTTTCCTCAATGAATACTCCCAGGTATTTATACTGTGGCACCAGCTCCACTGTTTGGTCGTTGATCACCACTGGAGAGATCAGTGTGGGGATTTTCCCAAACTCTATGCACATTACTTTAGTTTTATTGACATGAATATTTAAAAAGGATTCTCACACCAGTTTAAAAAGGCATTGACAACCAAGCCATGTTCAGAGATTTCTCTGCTAAGAAATGACACAATGACAGAATAATCAGCAAAGTTAATGTTTTAGTGTCCTCTCTGATGGCTCTGGCAGTCATTAGTGTCTATGAACAAATGAAAGATTTGAGAGGACACAGCCCTGGGGAGAACCAGTAGAAGAAAACGGGCTCAGATAAAACACCATTCACTCGAACTCGTCTCCTCTCGGTAAAAAAAATCCATCAGCCAAGAAGTAAAACCAGTCTTTAATTTCTTTAAGTTCTTTAATTTAGGTGCTAAAACAGGTTGGATGCAATTAAAAGCCAAAGAAAAGTCAAAATCTTTTAATATCGAGCAAGAAGTCGATTAATGAGACTTATTTTTTACTGTCAACAGAGACTTACTGAGCTGTCCAATCAAAGCTTCTGGCTGAAACGGGTCTGGGACCTGAAAATGACCTAAATTCTTACTCTTCCTACAACATGCGGTAAAAACAAGTCAACACAACTCATTCAACATTGACAGAAGGCTTTGACACCCGTACCTAGAGATAATTTCTTTACCAGTGCCACAGTTTGAGAACCATGACTTTTAGAGGCCTTTAAATTAATCTGCAAACACCGTAGGCGACATTTTAATTAGCAACTAAATGTAAAACATGAACTTTATTCCATTTTTTCTCAAAATTTTGCACTTGAGCATCTTCTGCAGAGTAATGAGATAATTTAACTGAAACGAGAAGAGGCAAAGCCACGGATCTTTCTCTCAGAGGAAGCAATCCGGTTGATTTTAGCCCTTTTTTGTATTAGCCTAAATATGAGACGATGCCTGAAGGCTCAGCAGATTTCCATCAGAATAATTCAGGACAATATTTCTTTGTGACCCCGATAAGAGACGCTCTGTTTGGCTGCCATGGAAGGCAGAAAGCTGCACCACACACTTCAAAAATGAATATACAGACTCAGAGATGGAGAGTTCCTCACTGGCTTTAACCGAGCAGTACCAGGTGTCCTCGGTACCAACATGCTGCAGCTCAGTAGACCGTAAGTGCAAGTTATCACAGTACTGACATCAATAATAACGAGGGATGGGCATCATCTAATGTAGCTGTTTAATTAGATTTAGGTTTAAAGTAGATTAAAGCAGCTTTTGTGTCTTGACTGGACTTTGGTGAAGCTGTGTCACAAGAGACAGAACATTCTTCTTCAGTTAGGTCCAATAACTTTGTACTGGAAATTATGGTTTGTTTATTATTACAGGAGAAAAGAGATAGTCTGATAAAATTACCCATCATGGGTTAATATAGCTACAAATACATGATGTCTGCAAATCCCAAAACATACAGTATGTTTGGCTTTGTTACTTGTTTTACCCAGAATCCTTCTGTTTTGTTTAAAAAATAATAATTTTTGTGAGGTTCTGATTATGCTTAATGATGGATTCATGCTGACTTGCGTCATCAGAGCTTTATCTTCCCTATTTTTAAAAGCAGGTTTCGCATGAAAAAAGTTATTTTATTGAAGACAACGGGGATAATAAAAAATTACAAAGAAAATATATAAAACAAAAGTCAAACTGAGTAAAATTAATCAGTTCCTCATGCAGGAGGAATGCTCTGTTTTGGATTTAATTTGGTACACATGGACATCAGGACATCAGTACTTTAATGGTTCATCTTGCAAACAGCTAGTTCATCTAGAACAGACGGCTGACGGGATAAACGAGTTATCTGGCGGTTTCCTGACTGTCCGACAGTCAGATGAAAGAGTGGGTGAAGGACACCAGACACCAAAGACACCTTCTAGACCTGGGGGCTGCAGCTTTTACAATCCAAATATCCATTTCTGCCCTCGGTTCAGCTAAGTCCAGCTAAATAAAAATCATTTACAACCAAATCTTACATGACCTTTTTAAAAAAAAGACAACCCATACTTTTTCATTAATATCTGCAATACGAAATTTGTTGTAATTTTTAAAGACCCGCCATTTTATTTCTATTTTTAGGTTTAAAATGAAGATAAACATAAAACCTTTGCAGCGAGAGGATGGATACATTTGCTGCTATGGGATGTTAATATTTGTGGAAAATTATGTAAAAATACAAAGTTTCCAACCTAATGACAAGAAAACGGATCTAAAAAAATATTACTGGTCCTTTGGGTCATCCTGTTGTGGAAATTTAGCGCAATTGTTTCTGGAAACACCTGAAAAACTGCTAATACCTGCATGTTATTATATCTAGTTTCAGAAGCATTTGTTGATTCTTTATCATTTTTAGCCAAATTATTAAGAGCCATTTTGGATGGTCGAAAGAGCCCCTTTTGGGTCTGAAGCTACAGGTTGCAGACCCCAGTTTTAGATGTTTTAGACTGTATTGCCAGCACTTGATGGACTTTAGAGGTTTATATTTTGCGTTCGCATGAAGCTGACTGGTCACATGGTGGAACTGCATGCAGGGGGTACTCCTTACAATACTAGGTAGGACGACATAACATGTATCGGTGTCCTCAGGTGCCAATTTTCTCCAACACTGTGTCATGTGTACAACTAAAATGTGGGGCAGTTACACGATACAACCACCAGGTTTCCAGGTGACCCACAATGTGACCCTTATTTAACTCAGTCAAGCAGCGGTAATCATGGGCTATGCTTTTAAGAGGTATCCTCTGTCCCCTGACCTTTACTTACTACTTTGACTCTCAGTTCAAGGGACCAGCAACTGCGTGTGGCACATCTCTCGATTCATGAAAATCTGATTATTTACATACTTATCACTGTGTATAGAATTACATTCAAATTAGACTGGTCAAACGTACAAAGTTTATGACCTTGAGCTAAAGAATCGAATATTGTTCTGAAGTTCTGACCACAGTCCATGTCTTTGGATCTCACCTAGACTTTGTTCACAATCCTCAAACCTTTTTACAACACACTTTTTCCTTCCACTAAACTTTCCATTAGTATGTTTGAATACAGCGCTATGTGAACAGCTAGTTTGTTTTACAATTGCTCTTTTTTGGCTTCCCTCTCCAGTGGAGGCTGTCATTGGCTGTCTGCTGGAAACCTGCTAAGCCGACCAAGCAATCATATGTGATGTGATAGCCTCATAAAATCCCTTATTGGGCTCTCTTTAACACTGCAGCCTGATGTTCTGTTACATTTCAGCCCCTGCTCGCTCGGGTGGGCCTTATTTCCAGTTTCTCTAAGCATAAACAGGAAGTGGCACCGTCTGCCGTGTTGTTATGGTTTTCAACCAACATGAACATGGTGACGGCAGTTATGAAACAAATTATGTTTTCTCTCTGCTTTATTATGTTTAAAGAATGCTAATCCAACACTTAAACCAACAGCTCTTTCATCATCAGAACATCAGACCCAATAACCAGCAGTTCATTGGGTACTTCTGTACATGGAAGGTCAAAGGTCAAGCCCAAACAATAGAACAACTACTAAACTAAACTGAGAGTTCCTGCTGGCTTTATGAAGGCTGTTGTTGTTTACTTCCATAAGAGTGGAGCACAAAATGCCCCAATAAAGGAGTTATTTTGCACTGCTGAATAAGTAAAGGAAATTCTTTCAATTGGTTTTATAAACCATGAAGTTCCTGCTGTCTGAAAGCATTTACATGCCTACATGCTAGATTGAAATGTTTTCCTCTAGAAGAACAGCTGTCTTTGTTTTAGTTCCCAGCCATGAAGGGTTATGATGTTTTCAGCTCCATCAGGACACAGTGTGAGGATGAGTTAAACTTTATTGCCCGTCGGTGTAGGTAGACAGCAGAAAGAGTCAGACCAAAGCAGGGTTTGTTGTTTCTGACCTTCTGAGGGGACTCATAGCTTCAAGTAATCATTCACGTTAATGGCAGAATGACTTTGATGAATGAAATATTATTGATTAGTTGAATTGAATAGTTTGTCAGCATGTCTGAGAGTCACCTTCAGGTATTTATTTCTTAAAACAAACAGCTTTCCTCCAGATGCTGCAGTAATGCTAATATTAACTGTTTGACTGGTGCTTACAGTTACTGAGGCAGAAATCATCAATCATGTGGAAAAAATAGTGTTTTTTAGTTCAACTTCTTAAATTAGGGGTGTCCCAAGTGTGGCCCGAGGGCCATTTAGGGCCCTTGGAATGAGGTGGAACGCCCCTGACCACAGTTTACGAGTCATACAATTTTTGGCTCACCTGAATAGGTGGTTGAAGCAGATGCACACTTTTTAAAATTTTTAGAGCAAGATCTTTGCTGACAACTTTATATGTTTTGAAAAGAAACATTTTTTGATACAATTTCGATAGATTTAATAGAAATAAACAGGCCCAGAAACATTGAGCGACTTTGTTTTAATTAGGTATATGAGCAAAACCCCTTTTTATGCATTAATGCAATTTTAATTTGTTGTAGGTAAAAAAAAAACAAATAACAATAAATGTAATTTTGCATTTTTAATAGCAAATTCAGATTATTTGGCTCAAATAATTTTAATCTGACAATTTTAGCCTACATGGCAAAAATTTTGGACACCTCTGACTCAAATAGAAGAACTTCAAGCTCCGAAAAAAAGGCAGACTTATAATTGAATAATTTTTTATTTTTTAAAGTAAATACACAGTTTATTTCGGACACATTTTACTTCTTAGTTTGTGTGTTCCTTGTCTTAGTACATACTTCGAAACCTCTTGTTCTAACAGGTATTAGGTAATTTTCTGCTGGCATCGTTGGCACCACACATCCCATAATGATCTGTGTGTACATAGGAGCTCCTTCTGCCCCCGCTTCAAACCCAGTCGCCATCTCGACTCGGTGGTTCGATCTGAACAACCATGAATATTTTAGTAAACCGACATCTTCCTCGGTTTGCAGGTTTCTCGTCCACAAGCAGAAACAGGTTGGCTGGGTTTCGCTGTATTTTAACATTACCTGAGTGTCAACAGCAAACAGTAATCAAACAATCACTCCAGCTACCGTTTATTATTAAACAGATTTAGATTTTCTGTTTAATGTCTGCCAGTTTGTGTCAGTAGATACAGATTGAAATGAAATGTTAGATGTTTACCTCGGACTCTTCCAGGTGCCTTTGTTTTAAAGGTCATCTGTGGTTAACTGACAGCACGATAAGACAGTTCTGTACAGATTGCTCTCACTTAAACTTTCTCCTATTCAAGCAGACTTTTCAGCTACCAGAGCAAAGCAGACCAGGTCAGCGTTGATAGGCTAATCCACCTACCAATAATGCAACAAGTGTGTCTACAGAGTTGTGAAAAGTATTTGCCTCCCTACAGGTTTTTTTCTGTCACGCTTAAATGTTTCAGATCATCTGAAAACAAATATCACACAGAGAGAGTCACAAAAATGATTATTTCATTTATTAAGAGAAACATCTATTAAAACCAACCTGGTCCTATGTGAAAAAGTAACTGGCCTGCCATTTATTCATAAGATGCATATTGAAGAGTAAAGTTGAGAAATTGACATTTTTGCTCTATAATTTAGGAAATTGTCCTTTTAAAATGTTGGGCTGACAGGGAAATAGTTGAGCCCAAACAGCAGGAACATTTAGCCTCAGGAACGTGGTCCGAGTCATCAGGAAGCCTTTTCACACGAGTCTTCATGGAGTCTGATGTTGGAGCTGCAAACTGGTTGGGAAGTTGGAAGCAGGCTGTGCTGCGTCAGCACGTTGCCACGAAAAAGCAGTCAGCATTTCATTGTCTCTGCCCTCTTTCCATCTCGACCCGGGTCGGCGCGGCCTCAGTGGCGTCTGTCTCTACAAAAGCAGCGCATTTACTCGGACTGTTGTGTAGTAAAAGTGCTGCTTCAGGGCTGTATGTCATTAATAAACCCAACGAGTGACTGGCGAACAGGCAGTCAACCATTAGCTGATTGAAAGCTTACAAGCTTTTAGCTTGTTGAATGACTTTTACATGTACGAATACGCAGCAATTTAAAAATGATGCAATATATTTATGATCAGCTGAGTCCTCCATGGATTCCCTGTGATTTACAGCTGGCATCAATCTTTTTTATCGCTTTTTGAATGTGAGCGCATCGCTGGCCCACTGGGTTCAGGCTCATCTAACCCATGTTGGGGACGTCCAGAATGTGGCTGAAGGATTTTTTAATGGTGCAGCAACACCCGAAGAGGCTCTCTTTGCCATCATTTAAGGCCATGCTGATGCAACACAACAGCAGCAGGAGCAGTGTGCCTTTAATCATCTTAGGGAACAGGAATGCACTGATTAATTGGACTGAGTAATCAGAATCAGCAGATTTTTTGTAGGATCCTCTAGTGCAGCATGTTGTTGAAGGCTGTAAATGATCAAGAACATCCAAACTTTTATATGAACTATGAGGCCTATAAAATAAATAGCAATGAGACCATGGGGCAAAAAAGTTTTTGTGTCTATACTTACTGTCATGGGGAAAAAACTAAGTACACCCATGTCATCTCTATAGGATAAAGCAGCCAGATATGTGAATCAAAAGCATTTGATTAACTGAATGAAAGCACCAGTTTTAACAGTTTGGTCATCTGGAGCCTAGAGGTGTGAGTTAACTCAATGCCAGGAAGGAAAGCTATCAGCAATGACCTTGGAGAAGCAAAGATTGCTGTTAACCAATCTGGAAATGGTTACAAGATCATGATCAATTTAAAAGGCTATCAGGCTACAATGGGAACGTTTATTTCCAAGTGGAAAATGTTTGTGGCTGTCGATCTTCCCATGAGTGAACGTACTCGTACTCCTCGTTTTCCGCTTTATCCGGGACGGGGTCGCGGGGGCAGCAGACTCAGCAGAGACACCCAGACGTCCCTCTCCCGAGAGACATAGTCCCTCCAGCGTGTCCTGGGCCGTCCCCCTGGGCCTCCTCCCAGTGGGACGTGCCTGGAACACCTCCCAAGGAAGGCGTCCAGGAGGCATCCGATATAGATGTCTGAGCCACCTCAACTGGCTCCTCTCGATGTGGAGGAGCAGCGGCTCTACTCCGAGCCCCTCCCAAATGGCTGAGCTCCTCACCCTATCTCTTAGGGAGTGCCCGGCCACCCTACGGAGGAAGCTCATTTCAGCCGCTTGTATCCGGGATCTCGTTCTTTCGGTCATGACCCAAAGTTCATGGCCATAGGTGAGGGTAGGAACGTAGACCGACCGGTAAATCAAGAGCTTCGCTTTTGGGCTCAACTCTCTCTTCACCACAACGGACCGGCACAGCGCCCCCATTACTGCGGCAGCCGCACCGATCCGTCTGTCGATCTCCTGCTCCATTCTTCCCTCACTCGTGAACAAGACCCCGAGATACTTGAACTCCTCCACTTGAGGCAGGAACTCCCCTCCAACCTGAAGAGGGCAATCCATGGAGTGAACGTCTCAGCACATTTAACTCTACGCTGTAGTGTTCAATGCTCAGAAAATAACTAAGAGTCTGAATGCTCCATCTCAGGCTTTTCAGGTCAGCTGAACAACTACATTTTAACTTAGAAATTTACCTCATGCAGACCTGGAGGTATGAATTAAGCCAAAATGATAATGAAGCACAATTTCTCATTTAAACAGATGAGTTTAAAGAAGTTGGACCACAATGCACAGCAGTTTTAAAGAAAACACAGCATTTCAGCACAAATGCCTCGTCTAAACTGTGTAAGAATGATGATTTTGGTTAGTTTTGTAACCATATAACCTGAGCTCCTTGCAGTCATTGAATAAACCATGAATTCCTCCGTATACCAAAGTATTCTAGAGTCAAATATGAGTCCGTCTGTCCAAACAACAAACTGGGCCACAACCATCCCAAATCCAGAGCAAATCCAACAACAGAATGAAGAAAAAGCAAAGTGTCAAGGTGCTGCAGTGAGCTAGTCAAAGTCCAGACCTAACACAGAGTAAAAATGCTGCATAGAATCAAATCTCTGCAATGAACTAAATCAGCTGAAAGAAGAATGAGAGGAAACCCCTCCACCACAATGTGAGAAACTAATTGAATCATGGGGTGTATTTAATTTCTTTCATGACTGAATGCTTAGACAGGTTTCCATTAGCAAGCAGGGTCAGCATAAAGGCAAAGTTGGTGCTTGGAAAGCTTGGTGTCCCTAAATTGCCGTAGAGGTTGTCTCTCCTGTGTGTCTCCGTGTGTGATGGACGTTCTGTATAAATGTTTAAATGTTTTTACCTAAACTTAAAAAGTGACTTAAATTGATGTTCACGTTCAAACCAAAAATTATTTTACAAAGATTTTACAAATTACAGTGTGGCAGCATTTTAATCAGCAGACTGTGTGGAAATAGAAATGCAAACCTTGATCTGTGAACAAACAGAATCCAATCTGGAGCATAATTTTCTACCTGCTTACTGCGAGCAGCTGGTTTTTTCAGCCACAGAACATGACTCACACTGCAGCGCTGTCTTAAACCAGATCCGACCAGATCGGACTGCTTGGCTGAAACTACCTGTTGTATAACAGGAAGCATGTTTAAGGTACACTTCAGCACTCTGGATGATGGGGATGCAGTGCTGAGGATGTTATATTTATGCGTTTGGGTGGGAGATTATAGTTCTGATGCAAGGCTTCCAGCAGTTATATCAGATTGCATGTTAACCTGTAAAGCTTATGGTTCTGGGTGAATATGCAGAGGGGTCCGAAAATGTCACTGAGCACATCAGAGTGTTAAACTAAATGCTACATGTGCATTTTTCTCAGTGTAAAGTGAAAAAAACACATTTTCTACGATAAGACAAGAGGAGAATGCTGACTGGAAAATTAATACATCTGCTATTAGCCTCATTTGGCTCCTATATCCAATATCATTCCAGATTACTCTGTTCAGATATTTAGTTTTGTGGAAACATCTTGAGTTACTCCTTATTTCTTCATGTTTTTGATATTAAAGAAGGATTTTAAATGTTCTCCATTCAAAGCCTAGTCTTGATGTCTGTTTGGGATCATCTTCCTATTGAACCCTGAACTGTGTCAAAGGTTCAAGCATCTAGCTGCTGATGTAAAGTGTAGTTGACCTTACCTTATAACTACCCCTGGAAGTGAAACAGACCCTCAGCATGTTGCTGCCACCACCATGCCTCACAGTTCGTATGGTGTTCTTGAGGTTCAGAGCCTCACCTTGACTCCTTCAAACACTTGTTGTCATTGTGACTAAATGGCTCATTCTTTGTCCCGTCTGACCATCAACCTTTTCTCCAGAAGGCATTTGGCCCCATGTGTGCAGCTACAGATCTTAATTCGATTTGAAGGGGTCAGATTTGGAGCTTCTTTCTTAGTTGGTTCCTTCTCAGTCTATATAGATGTTCAACAGGTTTCACTGTGGACAAAGACAATGGGGATCCAACAGTTTCCAGTTTACCATAGAACTGAGCCTCATGGTTCTTGGTGGTTCCCCAAGACCTCAACCCCAGCCCCCCCATTTATGGACTATGCCTTAAAGCTCCAGGAAACCAAGCAGAGTGATCTAGTATGGAGCCTGAAATACGCCTGAAGCTCAATGATGAAAGCAGTGTGAGGTCAATTTGTTTAGGGAAATTTACCTAAATAATAGAGGTGGTATATATGCATAATTGAGCCTGTGATCCATAGTAAATGTAAACTTGTGCTCTCAGCTCTTGTTTTAGAAATCATTGCAGCTGGTTGTTGTATTATCAGCCAGATTTAAATAAATAATTAAAAGGTAAAAATGAATATTACGTTAATGCAAAGGAAGAGTGGACACAAACTGACTGCGAGTCAGAGCTGTTGTGCTCTGAGTCAGTTTCTGGGTTTACCAGTAAGTATTTATAGTTCCAGTGTAGGTCTAGAAACCAGATCCTCTCAGTTGACCTCTAATCAGGCTGTGGTCCAATCTTTCGATTGTGGCTGCTGTCGACCTAAATAGAGCTGAAGAGATGATTAGGCTTCAGTCTGTCTCCCTGCTAACACATTTAGTCATACATAACTACATCTTGTAAGTGTCTGAGAGCTGCAGCCCAGCGTGAGGAAGGCTGGACCTCAGCAGGGCCTCAGGCTGCAGAGTGGAGGCGGTACAGCAGGAATCAGAGTCCCATCCTGCTTTCAGGCTGGAACCACCGCAGAGCTGTGATGGACAGGAATGATGAGGCTGAAAATCAGTTGGCTTTGATACCATTAGAAGCTTTTCTTCCATCAGCAGAAACATTGCTGCCTCAAGAGCAGCATGCTGGTGTCCACCACTCCATCTCTGTCTGCTTCCTGTCTCTTCAGCCGCTGTAACTGTGTCTCTTTCTCTTCTCGTGGTTTACACTCTCCCATCTTCTGACTACGTTTCCATTCAGTTGTTTTACTACAACTTTGCATGAAAATGTGATTTTTTTTCTTCTTCCTGGCTTAATAGACCTCTGCTTTGTTGCTATTTGTGAGGTTTTTGTAGCCTGACCTTAACACTTACTTTGAGCATAAATTAAATAAATCAGCCGGTTGTAAAGAGCTGCATCTACTAGCTGTTGAAGGTCCTGCATATTTAAAATAAAGGAGAATTTTTAAAATGTCTGGTATTAGATGATAAAAATGTCTGTTTCGAATAGATTTTTCTAACAAAGTCTTGTTTTAGCAGAGGAATTGATTGGTAAATATCAAGTATTTCCAGGAACATTAAAAGCAGTTAAATTGAATAAGGACTTTATTACAGCATCACTTTATGATTATGAGTCTGTTTCATGAAGGTCCAGAAAGAAAACTAGTTTTCTTTTGGATATTTTATTACAAGGAATGCAAATTTTGCATCCCTTGTCGTCTTTTATCTATGTCTGGAGTATTTATCACATTCCCAGGCATCAGCCCTTCTCCCTCCTCACATTTCTCATTCCGCCTGATGCCTCAGCCGCCCCGTCTACTTGCTCAGGATTCACAGCCTGGTTATCTTTTATCCCGCCCCGATGGTCTGCATCACGTTGCGTAACACGGCTGGAGGCAAGTGGAGGGTTTTCCTTCTCTCTGCCCCCATTTAGGATAATCTGCGATGCTGCTGAATCCTTTTGGGAAGGCCGAGCTGTTAGTGCAGACCTTATGTTTCATCATCCTAAGCTGTGGTTGTCTCTGTCAGCTGATGTAATAATCAAGCACAGTGATGGAGGATCAGGAAACAGTTTGTGCTGCTGTTGGCATTTCTGGGATATATTTATGGTTTTAAGTGTAAGACTTGGAGCTGCATCTTTTTTAATCATTAAGTCCTGTTGCATAAATGAACTATTTTGCAGAATCTGTTGCACAACTTTCCCTCTCTAATCACTTTTCTTAGTGTTAAAATTAAACATAAACATGCTGCCATTGGCCTCTTTCTTTCTAATAAAAGTCATGTCTGAAGTTTGAGTGTTTATTATAGGAAGGAGTTAAATACTTTATTCAAAATATAAACCATGTGATTTTTCTCAACCGTGTTGGATTATCTGGAGAAGTCTAAAAGCACTATTTCATCTTTTTAATAAAGATTTAAGATATGCCAACTTATTTAATTTATCTATAATATTTAAATGTTTTTTCATTATAATGTATGTGTAAAAAATCAATTATAGTTTGCTTAGTAAAATGTGTTTATTTATTCATAACCTTTATTTCAATCTTTGAAATCAATGATTTGTTAATAAAGAGCGACCTTGCCCAGACACAGCATAAAACTTGAAAGATGATGCATCGAGACTAAAAGTAGCATAAAGGTCTAAAAATAGATCATCAAATTTAGCAAAAGCACCCAATGTGGATGCTTCTAAGCTTTTAGGAAAAGATTTAAACATGTTTAAAATAAAAGCTCTGCAGATGGGAAGCAGCATACGTGAATGCTGTGTTTCCTATTTTACCACAGACCTCCTAAAATAGGACTTATTATTGTAAATCACCACATGAAGGCACCCAGAGAAGCACCTTATTATTGCTATCTGCCTTCCAGCTCTCAGTTTGATCACTTTCTAGCAGTTTGGCATCATATTTGATTCAGGACGCTGCAGTTGCCTGCTGGTCTTAGTCTACAGAGTGACTGTCTGCAGGGAGATGCTGTTTGTATTGAAAATACATCAGCCAGCTTTTTCTACAAAGGTACTGATGCATAAAAATGCAAACAGCGAGACTCTGAACCGTTGTAATAATGTGAAACATAATAAAGAAAAATGTGACAACTTTTAGATGAGAGCATAAACACGGCCATTTAAATTCAGTTTTATTTAGCCTGTTTTGCATTTTGGGGTGATGGGAATTTGTGGGTTATGTCATGATTCCAACAGTTGGGCCCTGATCTTCAAAGATCCCAAATAGGGGGCGCTAAAGTTGCTTGTACAAAAAAGAAAATGCACGTGCAATAATTGGGCGTGTTGCGTGTTATTTTCAAAGATTGAGCGTGCAATGGATAACAGGTGCAAAATAGGTGCAGACCGGCCTTTTAAAATGAGGAAATTGCTACTGGCTGGCTGCTACTGCCACCAGCAGAACGAGAGGAAAAGCAAACACAAGCTGTGGCGCTTGAAGCGTGCAGGGGTTTTTGTGTTGCATGATTATAAATGATCCAGTTGCAGATTTTTTCCTTCTGTTCCCTCTGCTCCTACTTTTCTGAACTGTTACAGTTTGTTAACTTTTGTCGTCGCCGTTCACAGCAGCAGGTTTGTCATTGCACTCTGCCCTGATGAAATTATTTCCCCTCTCTGTTTATTTGTGGCTCTGAGTGCGTAATTGCACATGCAGAAGGCTGAGTTTGACGTTGTTTTGAGAGCAGATTCTTAATGTTTGTGGTCCGGACAGACCCAGTGAGGCAAAGACTACATCCTGCTTCACCTTTAATCAAAATATTGGATAATAAATTAATTAACAGACATATTTGCCTTTTTATTGTTAATATTGATTGGCCAATTTGTAAGCTGCAACCGTTGCGAGTTACGTCCAGCAACACAATTAACCAGCTTTGGGCGCTCCTGTGGTGTTGTCAGCCCAGACGCAGCACTGAACAGCGTACTGATGGCCCGATGGTGGAGGACACAGCTCTGCCCTCCAGCACAATAGCCTGAACAGAT
>JAHHUM010000692.1:63146-230646 GCA_036173005.1 Crenichthys baileyi | reverse complement strand
GTGATGTGTGTCTAAGGTGGAGCGGGTTCCTGCTGTGCGCTGTGGCCATGCTGCTGGTCATATTCCCCATGTTCACCTTCCCCAAGAAGCTCCCTCCTCGACACAAGAAGAAGAAGAGGAGGAAAAAGCTGAGCCTGGATGACATGTCCAGCGATGACGACGTGCTGAAGGAGAAGAGCAACAACAGCAAGCATCAGACGGTCACCTCATCCATGGGCTTCGGCAAAGACATCAAAGGTACCCACCAGAAACGATATTATTGGGTTATTGAACCTTTCAATTGCGGTTTTTAGCTCCTGGAAGGTTGTACAGGAAATATGCACAGAAACAGCTGACAGTTTCTTGCTATAAGGTCAAATGATTCAAAAGATTCAGATATAGGCTGCGTTTTAAAGAAACATCCCACACATCACAAGTAAATCTAACTTTTTGCTGTGTTTCTGTGGATATTAAGTTGTGCCATTCTGGCACAATAAAGACATTCTCAGGATGGGGTCTTTCTGCATGGAGTTTGCATGTTCTCCACGTGCATGTGTGGGTTCTCTCTGGGTACTCCGGCTACCTCCCACAGGCCAAAAACATTAGCTTAATTGGTCTCTATAAATTTCCCTTAGCTATGAGTGTGTGTGCAGGGTTGTCTCCTCTGTGTTTCTCTGTCTTGGCCTGTGATGGACTGGTAACCCTCATCTTGCCAAATGACTGCTAGAGCAAGACACCAGCCCCCTCATGTCCCAGCAAAGATAGGCTGGTATTAAGGAAACATAATGCACCTTATGAAAAATCTTTCCATGTTTTTGTATTTGTTTGTGAATTACAGCCAGCGTCATTTATCTAAGACCAGCACTGTTTGCAACAAGCTGATTGGGGAAAAGAATAAAAAAGGCACACCAGGTATGACTGTATCCCTCTTCCAGGGAAGTGTGCCTGATATCTTGGGAAATTGTTTTACAATCAAATAAATTGTCTAAACTTTGTTCTAAATTCCAATGTTGCAGTTTGACCTGCTCTGAAACTACTAAGGATGGGTCAGGGTTGTTGGTTTTATTCATATTTTAGGTCAAAATAACAGAATGCCAGGTCAAAAAAATGTTTTATTTTTATTTTGTTTTTAAGGTAGTACAGTGTGCATTTTTATAGACTGTCTGAAGATATCTGATAGATATACTTCAGTCAGTTCTTTTTATTATTAAATGAAACAGTTCAGCAGTGCATCCGCATCACTGATTCATTCAGGGATGCTATGCAGAAAGTGATTCCTCTCTGATACATTCAGAAGTACCTTCATCGTTTAATCTCTTTGTTCAGTTCTGCACCTGCTGTGTTTGTGGCTGGAAAGAGGACCACTTTGTCCATAAATAGGTGCAAGTCAGACACCTTTGGTGGGCTTGTCTACGTATTCAGGGCAGTCTGCTTTATGAGTGCAGTGCAGACAGTGAGCAATTAGCACGCACAAAAGATGTGCAGCAATAGAGCAAATATTGCGTCTTTGTGAATTTGACACTCTGAGTTTAAAGCTGCATTGAAAGCAGAATGTTAGCAAAAAAGCCTTAAAAAAATTAGAGATGGGAACTAAATTCACTGTGATGTTCTATGATGGTAAGATATTGATCATGAAACCAGTGGTAGTTTAAAACCTAGGCACAGTTTCAGATTTAATTGCTTAAATGCCTTTTTTGACATGTTAGTTGACACTAACAGAGTTGGTCTTCTTAGTTTAGAGCTTTAGTAACAAAATCATGTTGCAAGAAGTGGCGTTTGTTGCTGTTTCCACACAAAAGCTGCTTCAGAAGAATTAGTTTCAGACCAAACAGCCAGTTTCATTCTGCTAACCTGAAACAGATACCATGATAAAATCTGTTTCCTGCGATGTCTTGCAGATGTCTTCTTGCAGAACCTTATCAGTCCTCTTTTTGTTCCCCGCACATGTTTTTACAGTAAAACCTGATTTTAGCGTCTTTTCACTTCTTTGTCTTCCAGACCTTCCCAAAGCTGCGGTGAAGATCCTCAGCAACGTAACCTTCCTGTTCGTCAGCCTGTCCTACACGGCAGAGAGCGCCATCGTCACCGCTTTCATCACCTTCATCCCCAAGTTTATCGAGTCCCAGTTCGGGATCCCGGCCTCCAGCGCCAGCATCTACACCGGTGAGCTGGAGTAGTGTACTGTAGTGTACTGTGAGGCAGACAAGCGAGACACCACCCCGGTCTTCTCCCCTCTGTTCACTCAGTGTTGAATTTATCTAGAAGCGACGTTGCAGAGATATGCAGGACTGCCAGCCATCATTAATAATGAACAAACTGCCGGTCTCCAAATACATAAATATTCATAAAAACTCCATTCACAAGCACAGCCATGCCCTTTATACACATTAAAGAACATGCATCCCTAAATAAGCATATATATATACTAATACAAATTTTCCATGAAGATTATAACGTTTAAACTCAACTTATCTGCATGATTAGAAGAAAAGGAGTAAGGCTGGCTGATAAGTTGGCCGAATAACTCCCTCCTCTGACCACTGAGGTGGAGAGAAATCAACACAGACTGAAAGGGATGGATTTGGACAACATGTTAATAAAACATGTCGACTGGCAGACTCAGAAATTTGACGTGTTTTCCCAATTCTGCTGCTGGACGAACGAATAAAAAGGCAGACCTGGCAAAGAGGGACGAGGCGGAGATTAAAGTTATTTTTCTTTAATCGAAGGCCAAAATAGAGTCATCTGGCCCAAACTGGGACCAGCGACATGATAAATAGAAATATGGTGTTCAGATAACAATACAACTATTACATTATTATAAGACCATTTATCTCATAATATATTAATACAAAGATCTGTAATTAAGTTATTCCTCAGCTGCACGCTCTACCTGAACTCTGTCAGCAGAAAGATTTTAATCCTCTAATTGAAATTATTTTATTTTATTTAGTACTATTAAAAACCAAGATAGTTCTGATGATGACATGGACAGAACCAGAGCCGGCCCAATACTGTGTGAGACGCGAAAAAATCACAAAACGTTTGACACAAAACATTTAAATAATTAAAAGACGCTCTTTGGTACTAGAGGTCCAATGGGCCACAGAGCCAGTTGGTGATGGGATCAGTGTTGTCCAAAAGGTGCCCACCTCCAGCTTTTTACCCAGCAGCCACCACAGCATCATTGACTTCTTTCATATTATCCACTGATTGATTTTTAGCATCAAACACAACCTGTTTTACAGCTAAATAATGAACCAGTGAATCGAACTGGGTGTTTGATGGAACTCAGTTCAGTCATCCCCATCTCAGACAGGTTAACTGGTTAACTGGTTGGAAGCTCAGCTGATCTCTGAGCAAACATGTAGCAGCAGTGGAACCAGTTTCTGTTCCCAATCACATCGGTCGCTTCACCTTATTTCCTAAATATATGTTACTTGGGGTAAAGAAATGCTAATTTTAAACATATTTTTATATTCTCTTACATTTCACTTTCTTAGAAAGAAGTTGCAGAAGTTGTTTGCCCTAATCTTTACAGCTTATTTACCTTTCAATAAGCACAGATGCAAAGATTTAAATAAATTAATGGAATAGTGGCAGGGACTTGTCCACGTTTGTTTCCCAAGCTAATTGATTAAGCCATTAAACCACTAGCTTGAATCAGAGCATCTCTCTGAAACTGCAAATCCTGCATGATGCTTTAGAAAAACAGATACCTTATCAGGTTTATAAATTCCTACTATATAGAAGTCAATTAGTTCTTTAGATTAAATTAATTAATCGTAAAATTCTCTTTCAGATTTTACTACAACGAACAACATGAAACCTTTGCAATGATGGAAAAAATTTGTTTTTCTAATAAACCCGACCAACTGAGTCATTTCTGTGTTTAGTTTATTAATTTTAAAGTTAATGTAACATTTTTCTATAAATATTTGTTCTTTGGTTATATTGAGCTGTATGGATGCTTGTAAAAACACCACAGTTCAATCTAAATTTGACAATTTTAACATTGAAAATGACTTTTTTCTTGCAACATTGTTGTCAAACTGCGAAGCATCACTAAACCAGACTTTAGGCTTCATTTTGGTGTATTTTCCAGCTAATGGCTTCCATCTGAATCACAGGCAGCTGCGGATTGTTTTACCCATTTGTTTAAACATCTGTTCTTAAATCCTAGTAATGCTCAGAGTATTTTAGGTTTTAGGGATAAAAATGTAGAGCAGCATTTCTAAAAGAGGTTTAAATGAAGCATTTTTTCTTGTTTGCTTCAGAAACAGTAATAACTTTCCTCCTTGTTCTTAGCTGGAACTTTGTGTAAAGTTAATAAATGATATTAAGTGAAACGTTCCCAAAAGATTCAGATCATGCTCGACTGAGTGGGTCTTTCTCCATGAACTCAGGCCTTGGGAGGCTTCTGCTATCTGAGATCTTTAAATGGTTGGTTGCATAACCGTCTCAGTTGGACCAGGAGTGGGCCGTGAAGTCGTGATTTAATCTTCCACTCAGACACATACAGTTTAATCTCCACTTCCTTCAGAGAGTAAAACCAAACCTGCAGAGATGTCTCAACATTTAAAAAGATCTTTTGTCCTGAAATTTAGTATCGGAACCTCCATGAGTTTTAGTAAAGATTTCTAAAACATCCTAAAATAAATAAATCTTTACTTGCAGATTAATGTTGGGTTGGACATTTACTCACTGAGGACATTAAAATAATCACTGTTATTCTGTTTGGGTCTCTTACAACATCTCACAAGGCTGGAGCAGACAGAGGAACCTTTGGAGGTCTTGGTTGTGTGTTTTGGACCCTTATCCTGTTTAAGAGCCAATGATGACCCATTTTCATCCACTCAGGGTTCTCATGGGCTTTGGAAGAGAAACAGGCCCACAGCATCACAGATCCTACACCATACTTAAAAGTGGTCATGAGGTGCTTCTCCACATCTTCATCCTTTGGTTCATGTCAGAGCCAACTGGAATGTTTCTAGCTGTTCCTGTTAAAGTCCCAGCAGAGTTTAGTAACCTCCTCATCTTTGCGTCTGTAGGACAGCTGAGTCTTTTTCCGGGCTTCCCTCCCAACCAACCAGTTGATGTTTGGAGATGTTTAATGGTTGTTATGATGACCTCAGGATGCCACTCTGTAGCAGTTCTCTCACAGAGAGCTTTGGAGATGTTTTTTATTACCTCCCTCACCATCCTGCTAACTGTATAGCTCATTCCCACTAGTACTTACTCAGCACGGATCATGTAGGCTTTCCATTAGAAAGAGTTCCTTGATACCAGCTCCCTTTTTAGAACCTACTTGGTCAGGGATCCAAGCGAGCTGCAGTGAGCTCAAAATGCGACCTCATAAGACTGCTGCTCACTGATTGGCTAGAGGTTTGGCTCCTGTGGTTGCTTCCCTCATGCTACCGGCGAACAGCAAAGGAATGTCGTGAGAAGTTTAAACCGCTGAAAGTGAATATTTTGCTTTGAAAGCCATAGACTATAATTGCTTCCATGTCCTCCATTGCAGCGTTGGGTTTGTGTCAGATAGACAAATGTCACATTACTTTTCAGGTCGTCTTGCTATGACGGCCGCGCCCCATCAGGTGGTACTGGTTGATTGTAATGGGAAACAACACGAACCATGTAAACCCGAGTTGAGTCGGGCCGAGCTGAGGCAGTACCACTGGAAGAGAGCCATATATAGTGAGAAGATAAACTTGGGTCCTCATCCAACCTTGTTTGACTCAGTTTAACTTGATTTAACCCTTTAATTATTGCTGTAATTGTAGGTTTGGACACATTTAGGTGAACAGATATTTTTTGTTGTCGGATTTATCAAGATCAGCACACATATGCCTTCTGGAATGGCCTGTTCTCTTCTCTTTCCCATTTTTAAGAGTGGCTAGGAGAAATGGTGCTATTAAAGGTTGGATTTTTAACTTTTTTTCCATGTGAGATTGTTCTGCGGCAATAATAGATAAATGTATTCATTATTAATTTACCAGGAGGTGCCATAATTGTGGAGGGTGCTGTAAATTGAATATAATCAGTTAGACAGAAGGAAAGATTGTTGAAATTCTCAGTTGTGTTCTTAGCTCATGTTTCCAAAGCTTTGACCTCCTGTTTTAGTGTTTATCATGAACTGTGTGCCAGTAGCTGGAAGCTTTCAGTTTTTCTGTGGAGGTTTTTAATTCATTAAAGGATTAATGACGCAGAAGAGTTTTATCAGTTTTGACCAGACTGACAGCAAACCGCCAGGCGTATATAATATTAGTGATAAAGACAATACCTCAAACACAGAAAACTGTTATCTCAGAGTTGTAGGGTTTATGGGTTAGGGTTAAACAGTTTATCAGTTTATTCATATCAGAGATGTGTTCAGTAAAACGTCCAGTCAGGATGAGGAGAAGCTGTGAGGAGGCACCATTTCCGCCTGGGTTCCTCGCTCTCCGTCCTCCGAGGCCTCCCACGCTCGCTGTCATGGTGATTCAAGGCTGCCTGGAGGCGGCGGCTGCTGCAGCTTTCTGTACGGACGCTCGTTGTTCAGGGGAGACGGGTGGCTGCAAAGAAAAGTTGAACTTGACAGAGACTAATGGCAGAGGAGCAGAGCACGTAGATCAAAGCTGGTTTGTCTGAAAGAAAAACGGATACCAATAAAAAATAAAATAAAAACAATCTTTATTACCTCTGGAGCGCATGCAATAAATATAATAAATACCTAACAAGAGTTATGACTTCCTGTCAGAATATCAGGCAGATCAATGTACAAAGAGAGAAAGTTTTCCTTTGGCGCAGAATTATTTCGGTTCTGCTTTTTTTTAGGTTTAATATGAATAAATTGTGTTTCTGTTTTCTTTCCTGGACAAACAGAGCCTTGATTTTACTACCCGAAAACAAAAAACTAATAAATAAATGAACATAAATCAAGTCACAAATTACTTGATTTATTGTAATTTATGGTTTTTCTGACAGTCCCTTGTTTTGCTTTTAGCACTGTTGTGTAGTTTACATGTTGCAGTTTTTGTTCTGAAAATACTTCTTTTGTACAATTAGGCTAGAACAGCAAATATGTAAAGAACAGAACCAGAACCATCCCTCTCTAGTCAGCATGACTCACAAACCAATGCAAGTTCTTACATTTTGATCACATTTTCCACCACCTACCTGATGTATTTGTATTGGGAACCAGTTCAATAATACACATTGCAGTAAACACATTCAGACACGCCCATTACGTCCAGCAGATGTGACAGCACAGAAAGGATCCATCACCTCTGCAGCATTATTTCAGTTGCAGATCATTCTTCATGAGTAGATTAAGAATTCAGCAGATGTACAAATTTGGAGCACAAATAGCTCTGAGCTTTGTGAATTTGCTCTACAGAATTGTTAATCTTTGTTTGGGTGCAGATTGGTGCATCTGCAGCAGGTTTTTTTAGTGCTTATTTCATCAAACAGCTCAGTTAGAAACATAATGACTAAAAACAGA
Source organism: Crenichthys baileyi (assembly GCA_036173005.1). Classification (NCBI taxonomy): domain Eukaryota; kingdom Metazoa; phylum Chordata; class Actinopteri; order Cyprinodontiformes; family Goodeidae; genus Crenichthys; species Crenichthys baileyi. The sequence continues at coordinate 223,184 of JAHHUM010000692.1, read as the reverse complement.
TTTTAATTTGCACCAAAAAGTATTTAGTTCTGAACATTTTTAAGGTGTGTATCAAGCTATTGTTTAAATCATATAGAAATACTTTGATCTCACTTGTTTTATGTTTCATTTTCAAAGCAAAGAAGCTCACCAAACTGCATCATTAAGTTTGCCATGAAGCTTCTGACCAGTTAGTGAGCTTTCTGACGTTTAAAATGTCTCCTCTCTCAGGTGTGATCATCGTGCCCAGTGCCGGCGTGGGCATCGTGCTGGGCGGCTACATCATTAAGAAGCTGAAGCTGGGGGCTCGGGAGTCGGCCAAGCTGGCGATGATCTGCAGCGGGGTGTCGCTGCTCTGCTTCTCCACGCTCTTCATCGTGGGCTGTGAAAGCATCAACCTCGGAGGGATCAACATCCCCTACACCACCGGGTGAGGGGAAAGTGGGAGGGGGCGGGTTTGTTGTTGCTCAGGAGCAGCAGATCCTACACGAGTCGTTTCAGAATCTGAGTTTAAAGGTTCCTGCTGGTTGTTGGAGGGCGGAGAGAAGGGAGGGGAGAAGTAAAGAGATTAAAAGATAAACAGGAAGCTGCGAGGAAACAGTTAAATTCACTCTTTACAACACACACATAAAGTAAAACAGTCATGATCTCAGTAATTTCCAAGTTCATTCGTTTGGTGTTTAAACTAGAGATTCAATCAATTAGTAACTCAAATAATTCTGTAACATTGACCACTAAATTCACTGTATTTTGTTGGGATTTGTTGAAATGTGACAAACCAACACAAACTATGAAAGGAAAATGATACATGGCTTTTAAAATTCTTTACAACTATAAATCTGAAAAGTGTGGCGTGTACCTGTGTTCAGCTACCTTGAGTCAGTACTTTACAGCTGCATGTATATTGAGGCTTGTCTCTATCAGCCGAACACATCAAGAGAATTTTGGCCCATTCCTCTTTGAAAAATAGCTTAAGCTCTTTTTAGAACACCGATTAAAAATGTTAGGTCTAAACTTTGACTGGGCCATTCGAACACACGAATATGTTTAGATCTAAGTAATTTTATCTGGCTGTATGTTCACGGTCATCCTGCTGGAAGGTGAACCTCCAGTCTTTTGCAGCATCTAACAGGTTTTCTACCAGGATGATCTTATATCCAGCTCCACCCACCTCTGACTGCTGAAGATAAGCATCTCCAGAGCATGGCACTAACAGCTGCACTAACAGATTGTTTTGCATGAAGGCCAATAAGTTTAATTTTGGTCTCCTCTTCCATATTTTTACTGTCTTCTACGTGGCCTGTGGTGAACTTCATGTCTTACTTTCACCATGGCCTTCTTCTTGGCACCCTTCCATAGCCACCAGATTTATGGAGTGCATGACTAATAGCTGTCCTTTGGACATATTCTCCCACTTGAGCTGAATATCTCTGCTGCTTCTCCAGAGTCACCATGAACTTCTTGGTTTCTTTGATTTCTGTTCTCGTTCGTCGGCCGTTAGTTGAGGTGTTCTTCCATGTCTTGGTAGGTCTGTAGTTGCTCCATCCTCTCTCCATGTTCAGATGATGGATCAAGCAGAACTCTGTGAAATGTTTGAAGTTTGGGATATTGTTTTTGAGCATAACCCTCCTTTAAACTTCTGCACAACCTTCTCCCTGACCTGTCTCCATGATGCTGTTTGTTCTCTGATGTTCTCTTACAAACATCTGAGGTCTTCACAGAACAGCTGCATTTATACTGAGGAGAAATTAATAAACAAGATAATGTGGTTTTTAGTATAACAATGACCATCAGTGGGACCCTTTGTAGGGTGCCTTGAGACGCCATTGTTGAAAATAAGTGGCGTTTAACTAAATAATCTGAACTGAAACTTTCTGTGTAGTTATGCTGCTATAGGCTTAGGCTGCTGGAGGACATAATGACCACTTTCACCCTCTTTGCTACTTTCTCACACTACTCTGTAATTTTGTATTATTTGCTGCTATTTCAGCTTTTAACTTTGTTCTCTCTCTTTTCTCTTCCTAGAAGCTACACCTGGCCTGACTCTGTGTCTACCTGTGACACCTTTCTGGAGAGGGGCATCGTCCGAGCTTCTGCTGGCAACAACTTAATGCTCACCCTCTACCGCTGATCCACATGGCCCTGTCTTTCAGTGTTTAACCCTTTCTCTCTCCTAGACATGGCTACTGACTGAGCTTTTATTGTGACTAACTCTATGTGCTCTCTTCAGACTCTAACCTTAAAAAATGGCTCAGAGTTTATCTGTTCTTTCTTTCTAGGTGAAACGACTAAAGGAGCTACATCCATTAACATTTACTTTTCCTTCCCATAGAAAGGATTCCTGGATCATTGCTTCTTTGTTCTCTTTGTGTCTCTGCTCTGTTCTCTCTAACCCCCAGTCGGTCGTGGCAGATGGCCGCTCACACTGAGCCTGGTTCTGCTGGAGGTTTCTTCCTGTTAAAAGGGAGTTTTTCCTCTCCACTGTCGCTACATGCATGCTCAGTATGAGGGATTGCTACAAAGTCAAGACCAGTGACTGTCCACTGTCTCTACATGCTCATCCAGGAGGAGTGAATGCTGCAAGTCACTGACTGGATGCAATCTGCTGGGTTTCCTTAGATAGAAAAACTTTTTATCCAATTTGAATAAATAACAGAATCTGACTGCACTGTTCAATGGTTAAGATTAATTGGAATGTATGTACCTGACTTTGTGAACTGCATTGAGACGACATGTGTTGTGAATTGGCGCTATATAAATAAAACTGAATTGAATTGAATAATCTGAAGACAGTTGGTTGCATCAGATTTTATTGTGTTTATTACAACATAAATACCTAGAAACAGATTTCCACAAGGCACCAATGCTTTAGAAAAAAATACAGGTGTATTATTTTATTTTATGTGTTGCTGTTATTATTTGGCTGTTAGGAATATCCGGAGTGCTGCGGGTACCTCTCTGAAAAAATACTTTTTTAGACGATCAACCTCTGCTCTGATCTCTGAAAACAAACGTTTTCTGGCTTCAGGACATTTTAAACACTTTAACCCCCTCCTCCCTTGTTTTCCCACCTCCACCAGTAAACAGAAACTCTGAAAGGTTTTATCTAATCCAGTTTGGCCCCAGGGGCAGTTTTGTTGTCGGCTCATCTGTAAATTCTGAGAATCTGCAGATCTGTGCAGAGTTGCTGCATAATGAGTGCATAAACGGAGGCGTTTTCTGTTTGGACGGAGTGTCTCTCAGGGAGATTACATGACTCAGATGGAGAGAGTCCAAGGACAGCCTGGGACAGACGGTCTTGGGCTTGCTGCCTTGTCTTTTCACGTGTTTCTTCCTCTGCTTCTTCCCCATCATCTAGTTCTTCATGTCCTTCTTCATTCATCTTCACATCTTCATCTTTCTCTGTTATTTTATTCATGTTTTTATAGTTCTTTTATTGTATTTTTTTAATTTCTTACTGTCTACTTGATCATTTTCTGCTTATTTTTCACTAAATCAGCCCATCTTTTAGTAAGAGTTTGGGCAGATCATCCACTAACACCATGGTGTCAGAATGTTTCTCTTGCTGCATTCCAATATCTGGGAAATGTGGGATCCCTGAAGTCATTGCTTCTCACGTCACCCTGTTAGTAACATGAATCTTGTCTCTGACTGTGAATGTTCTCCTCTCCACAGACCGACGCTCACCATGACTCACAGGAACCTGACAGGAGGTTGTAACGTGAACTGTGGATGTAAAATTCACGAGTACGCTCCGGTCTGCGGCTCCGACGGGATCACATACTTTAACCCCTGCCTGGCCGGCTGCGGCAGCGTGGCCAACGACAGCAACGGGGTAAGAAAGACGGCTTGGGGGGGGGGGGTTAAATCAAGTGTAAATGCTGAATTTTAACAAGAATTGGTTGCACAAGTCACAGTCAAAACTTTACATACGAACTCCAAAATAAACATACCCTCCCCCATTAATATTTGGTTGAATGTCCCTTATCAAGTTGCAGAGAAAGCACATGTTTTTGTAGCCATCAACAAGCTTCTGGCTTCATTCTAATTGGATGTTTGATCGCTGTTCTTGGTAATATTACTACAGTTCCGATAAATTGGTTTGTTTACTGGCGCTGATCCATTTTAAAAGGTCTGATTTATCCGTTCCAAAACCAGTTCTGTTGTCTGATCTAGAATTTGGAACCAACTTCTTGGTCAACACAAAGGAACAGCTCTACATATTCCTTCACTAAACCCGACATCAGCTGTGTTTAAAATGTTTGGACAGTGCTTAAAGTCGGTTCTGTGCCTGGAAATCAGACACGTCTGCCAAGTAGACTCAAACATCCAGGCTGATTTATGCCAGAAGGTTTTTGTGTCAACAAACAGATTGTAGTAACCGTGAAACTTGCTCAGACATATTTAAATAAATATTAGTGGAGGTGCACCTAGTTATTGTTTTTAAAAATCGTTAAAGATGTATGCTGTGCGATTATTCCCCCTAAGGAGGGAACAGGTAAAATTAATCAATAAAATCACAAAATTATCCAAGCAGTCAGACTGTGTGTCTGGTTCCACAGCTCTTCAGCCTTTCACTACCTTCCCCTCATTCACTCACATGTTTTAAACATGTTATCTAAACCTCTACGTGTGTCCTTGTGTGTCACTCAGATCCGGAACTACTCGGACTGCGCCTGCGTCCAGAGCCGCCAGGTCATAACGCCATCGTCTGGCGGTCAGGGCAACAACCAGCTGCAGCTCGTCATCGTCAAAACCTACCTGAACGAGAACGGCTACGCCGTGTCGAGGAAGTGCGACCGCACCTGCAACACCCTCATCCCGTTCCTCATCTTCCTCTTCATCGTAACACTAATCACCGCCTGCGCCCAGCCCTCTGCCATCATTGTCACCCTCAGGTAAATAGTTTTCTCATCTCTTTACCTGAAGTGCAGCATCGTAACCTGACATCGTCCACAGAGTTGGCACAACTTTCTTAAATGTAGATGTGAAATTTTACACTGTGGACTGTGTAGGCCATAAATATAATTAACGATTATAGACAAAAGGTGAGATGTTTGCACCTCAGAATACCTTTCAAAAATGTAAAAATATATGCACACAACAGGGTCAACCCTGGTTACATCTCTTCGATGCTGTGAACACATTCAGGCCATTCAGAGGTCAAACTGAAGAGTTCCCCTTTATGCTGACGACTTTTTACTTTTTGTTTCAAATTCCCTGTTTCTTTATTTTCTCTGCTGCCATTACTTGACCAGTGTGGCCGCCACAGTTAGTATTTCTCCAAAGTTTTTATGTTAATTTCATGTCAACTGATACTGTCATAGTCTTGGGTAGTTGTGGACCAAGATGCAGACAAGCACTGGGCGGCAGCATGTTGAAAACAAATCCTTTAATTCAGGCACCACGAAAAGCACTTACAGGTCGTAGAAGGTACAGAGGCAGAAATAATCCGAAGGGAACACGAAGACTGACGTGACAAACATGACCAGAGAAAGTGATGACTTAGAATAAATGCAAACCAAAACATAAACAATAAGTTGAACTAAGTATAGTGGCAATCAAATAACTAAAAGCTAACCTGTCAGAAGGAGACTAACACGGGGAACTAAGGCCAAGGGGAGGAACTAGTAGGGCACAGAGAAGGGGAAAGGAGAACACAGGAAAACAGAGGAAGTAATGAAACGTAGTAAATAAACCAAAGGGATAGAATATACAAAACAGTAAAAAGTAAACAAGCACAAAAACCAAAATAGCAGATCCTGACAGATGCAGGTTTTTAATTCCCACATCCTTTTTTGTTACCCTAGAATCCATGATCTTTTCTTACATCTAAGATCCATTTACAGATATAAAAAATGATTTTAATGTCTAAGTCTAAATATTTCCTGGTAGGTCACAGTTATCTGTGTTGAGAGTAACTATCTTGTATCCATAAAAAAATAATGTCCCAATATGCTAATATAATATACTGATTTATGAAAGCCATGTTGAATGTTTTGCCACCCAGAGGGGCATATGAGAGCTGTGCTTTGCAGACTGTGATGCAAGTGCATTAGCTTTACAACCAAATACACTGAAATAATGTACCACTTGTGGCCACTAGGGGGTAGTTCTGAAAACATTTTGGGCTTCAACAGGCGGGCTTTCAAAAAACATCAACTGCTGTCAAGAAATTACATTTCCATCAACCTCCATGTTGTATTAAACTGAATTTGACTTGGTGGTAATAAATGTCAAATTAACAGCTAAAAACGGTTCCATTTAAAAAGTGAAACTCATTATATAGATTCATTACACAGAGTAATAACGTTTAACATCATTTTCTGTTATTTTAAATGGTTATGGTTTACAACTAATTAAAACCAACATTCAGTTTCTCCAGATATTCAATAAATGAACCAATGAAAATGGTTTTTCATCCAGAAATGTTATGGTCTAAACAATCACGGGGAAGACCACTGACACCAAGTTTTTCCAGCAGAAATTCACTGATAACCTAAAGAAGCTGGCTGAGTGCTGTATCCAAACATTCTAATGGAAAGTTGATTGGAAGGAAAAAGTGTGGTGGGAAAGGTGCACAAGCAACATGGATATGCATTGGCTTCAGGGGATTGTGAAGCAAAGCAGTAACACAAATCTGCTGCTTGGTTTTTCTTTTCTTAATCTTTCCATTTCTGTGTGTTTGTGTGATGCAGGTCTGTTGCCGAGCAGGAAAGGCCATTTGCTTTGGGAATGCAGTTTGTTCTCCTCAGGACTCTTGGTGAGCAGAAGCAGATAGACTATTAGATTTGAAGATTCATATTTTTATCTTTTTGGTTGAATTTTGTTCGGTGCTGTCTTCCTTCTTCACATAAATAAGCTTCCTTTCCCCTTCTACTCTGTTTTCTTCCTCCCAGCGTACATCCCAACGCCCATCTACTTTGGCGCGGTCATCGACACCACCTGCATGCTGTGGCAGCAGGACTGCGGCGTTCACGGCTCCTGCTGGGAATACGACGTTACCTCCCTGCGCTTCGTCTACTTCGGTCTGGCTGCCAGCCTCAAGTTCCTGGGCTTCCTCTTCATCTTCCTCACCTGGTACTCCATCAAGTACAAGGAAGAGCGAGTGGAGCGTTGGCTCAAACGGCATCTGTCGCCCGTAGACACCGTGGGGAGTCTTGTGTGCCACCCGGGCGGCCACAAGGGTCACGCCCGCACCCGTTCGTGCCCTGTCAACATCCCCCGCACCGACCCTGCCGTGCCGCACGCTAACGCCCCTCTGCGCGCTGGTCCCCTTAACCGAGGCGTCAGCACGCAGAGTTGCCCTGGCAATGAACTGAAAGCAGTAACTCCTCCCCCTCCTCCAGCGGGTTTGCCTGCAGCGGCAGTCGCTCCCAACCCCGCTCCAGCCCGCTCGCTGGAACACGTTTCAATCCGAGTTTAAATCCCTGAAACTGATCCCAGAACCTTTTCTGCCGGCTGGCGCCCCTGTCTGTGTCAAAAACCATCCACTGGAGGCCCAGATTTATTCAAACGTTGGACAGATTTTAGTGACCGCAGAGCTTAGAAAGCTTTGTGAGAAAAGAGAAAGAGAAAAATCAGCTTGAAAGCAGTTTTGTTTGTGATGCAGCGAGCGGAGAAAAGCTCAGAGTCGGCTCTTTGGATGGATGGACGTTCACGGATCATAATTCCCTCCCTCACCCTGGCTACACGTGCCTTCTGTCACTTCAGTCCTCACATGTACAGAACCAGAAATCACCCCGACAGACTGTAGGACTTTCCTGAATGGATACCTCAGCTTTCTCCTCACATCTGTCTGCTTCTCGTTTGTTACTTTCTTCATCATCACGCAAGCGATGTTCGTCCTCGTCAGAAAAACAAAAAAAACTCCTGGAAATGTGAAACAGGATGATTTAGTGTTAGGAACTGCAAACCGATGGCATGGTGCTATGTTAAAACAGTGTTTAGTGTCCAGTTTTTGTTTGTTTCATGTTTCAAACTGTTCAAATGCAGCCAACAGGTCAGTGGGCCGAGCAGCAGGACACATTCCTGTCCGATGTAAGGCCTTTTGTTGCTCCCTCCTGACGCAGCGACACATGGGATCGCCGCTGCAGGTTGGATTGTTTTCCCTTATGCCAGCTGCGTACAATGAATCCATACATCTCAGCAGTGTCGTGCAGCCCAATAAGCAGCTTTAGCTGAACAGAACAGGATCAGAATTTGTCCTCCTGACCACATTCCTGGTGGAAGGAAGCCAGCTGCAATCTTTCAAATAAGAAAGCAAGAAAGCTGGAAGGAAACAGAACAGAAACAGCTGACTGTCATGTAGAGGTCCTAATGAAGTTACCTCCTCATCATCAGCTGTGAAAGGAAAAAGGGTCTAAATGGGCAGATTGAAAACTTCCTTTCATTCCATCATGTTGGTTCACAGACTCAGATTTATGGGTTTCCAGTGACCGTCCTTCTTGAAACAATAAGATAAAATTCTCTGTATCTTCAGCACAACTGTTTGCAATAGTTCACACAGCATGAAAACGGCGCTCCGCTCTCAGCCCATCGAGCGCAGCTGGATTGAAGTAAATGTAGAAAAGCCCTCTCAGTCTGAAACCTGTTTATGATGCTCCTACACTGTTAGTGCTCGTAAAATAGGTTTATCCCCACTGAGATGCTCTCCTGGAGCCTCACCATGGTCCTTACATCAGCAGCACAGTCGCCTCATGGGTCATCTCTGATCTAGGTTAATTCTTTATCGCCACCTGCAGGACTTCTCTCTTTATGCAGCCCTGCCATATTTTACACCACAAAGTCTGAAATGAGGGTGGAATGGTAATTATTCTGGTACATTAGGTGAACAAGAGCTTTATCTCTCCCAGCCACCAGCACAGCCAAGCTGTGGTACAATTTGGAGGCGTTCTAAATCTCAATGTTAGACGCCTAGCTAGATTCTAAAAGTTAGAAAAAAATTCCTTATGTTATAAGATGGAACTTTTAGTTGTCTTATTCTTTTAAAAAAATCTAAATTGGTTTAAAATCTTTGAAATCCAGCTGACTGATCACTATTTGTTCAGCAGAACTTGCTTCATCTGTTTCTGCTGGATTATATGTTCTGCAGTTCCTGTAACTCAGTAAAAACTGATTTAAATCTAATTAAGTCTCCAAGAAAGGCAAAGACTGGCCTCAAACCTACTTTTTGCAATCATAATCATAGACTAAAGTGTGAATATTTCGTTTTATAACATCTGTGAAAGCTTTAGAAAAATTCTGCCTGATTTGTTTTGGAAATGTGCCATCAGGACTGCAAGGAGGGATGCATTGTGGGGATTTCCAGGTTAGTTTCCCACCAGTTATGTGGCGTAGTTTCAGCACTGAGATCATTGCATCCTGTCCTGCCTTCTGTGCATTTTACACAACAAAAACACAGCATTCTCATCTGTAACAGGAACTTCCATAGAGAATCTCCTGCTGAAGGTGTAAACAGGAAACTTACAAAGTCCGGACCTCATTCCTCGGCGCATTCCTCCGACGTGTTTCAGCTTTCCTAATGTGAAAACTGTCTGAGACTCTGGACCAGTCTCTGCCTGAAAGAGTTGGGTTCAACATAGAGCTTTCCCTCATCTCATGAAGCCTCCAAGCAGAAAACAGTTTAAGCATCTAAACACAGTTCAACTGTAGTATCCTTACTAGATTCCCAAACTGACTCAAACTTGGATTTCATTTGATTTTTTAATGATTCTTTTTAAACAGACAAAGCTTGAGATCAAATTAAGATAAATGTTGGATGTTATTCTGTGGTAAAACATAAAAACATGATTTATTTTATTAGTTTTTATCTTTTAATCCTAATAAAAAGCTTTGATTCAGAATTAATCCATCATCTGCCCCCTGCTGAGTATGAGCTCTGTTGTTAAATATTGAAGTCCTACGTTAGCGGGATAATTAAAGAATTAAGGGAGCAGATGTGTATGATTCTGCGTCTTAGAAGTGATTCTCTTTTAAACGTCTGTGTGGAAATATACTGACCTAAAGTCATGTAAAGGAGTCTAGGATGATTGTACCACATTCAACTCAAAGGGTTTTCAGATTTAGTGTTTAAATTTCATCATATAGAACAAACTATATTTTTCTTCATGAGATGAGTTAGTTTTAGGTGTTTTCTCTGTAAAAAAAAAAAATGTGGTAATTTTACTTGTTTGCAACAGACCAAAGTCTTAACTTTCATGCAAACTCGAATCTCAGATGAATTGTTTTCTGAGGACACCTGTTGGTCAGACTAGGAACAGCATGCAGAGACAGAGGAGTTGTGTCTCTGTCTTCGCATTTTTTCATTTAACATCTGCAGATTTTCTTGTATAACAACCAGCAGATTTGGTTGGAGAATGCAGACTGCAGATCACGCTGTTAGTGTGTATGTTGCACCGTTGGAGCTCATTTTCCGCCTGTAAAGACAATTTAATGTCATTTTTAATATCTAAAACTTTCTGACTCAGTCCAGCTCTTTTGAAACCCAGCAAACTGCAGATAAATGTGTAAATGTGATGCTTTAGTCAATAATTCCAATGTCTTGTAAATTTTTAAATTATTTCACATATGAAGGACAGAAAACTGCAGTTTATTGTGTCTGTTGAAGCTGTGGAAAACATCATCTGCTTAAATTTTCCTTAATCATCAGTTAAAATTAAAAACCTATCAAGGCGGCAGATGTACTGGCACAAATTTTTAATCAAATATCCATAAGCCCAAGATTGTGTCCTCATTCTATGACATATTATTATAGGCTGTGTGTTCGTTCTGTATTGATTATTCATCCAGATACATCTTGACCTTAAAAATTACACTTTAGGACAATCAACAGATATTCAGACAGGATCATACTTTGTCCTTTCAGCGATGTTGAGCCCTGAAAAAATGACATTAAAATCATGTCATTTCACACAGCAACAATCTGTAAAAACTTGCTGGAAGTTTGAACTAAAAACACAAATCTAAATAGGTTTCCTACTTATTTTCCTTATTTCGCTGCACATTATTTTCCATAACCTGTCTGAAATCAATTTAAATTACTAACTTTTCGATTTAGTCTCTGCGTTATTTAACGACAGAAAGTAGATCAATTTGATACGTTTTTTTTTAATATTTTTTGCTGTTTCAGTGATGGTTTGAACCTACATATAGCAGAACAGCATTTGCACCGTTTTATTGCTCATTTAGGGCTTTTGTTTATCCAGAATTATTTGTTACATTTACAGTTTTTTGTGCAGAGTATTTTTGTTCTCTTCTGAGTTGAGCCTCCTGTTGTCAAAAACTCAAGTTTCTGTGTTACTTTTCAAATCTGCAAGTTGAGATTTTTACCAAACTCTGCAAACTGTCTCAAGGTTCAGGATATTTTTTGAAGAAAACTGTTGCTGACTACTGAACACTCTGCAGCTGACGTTTTGCCTGTTGTCATAAAAGTACAAAAATACAGTCCTGTCCTGTTTTAATGCAGGAAAAAGGAATCTAAATATTGATGCATATTTGTTCACAGATGTAGAATAAATGTCTCATTTGATGCAACAGGAACTTTTAAGATCCGAGGTGCAAACGGAGCATTTTTGTTATTTGTGAATATAAGAAAACAGACAACGATCATCTCATAATGCTGTAAAAGAAGAAAAACATCAAAGTTGATGCATAGTTTCAGTATTTAACACTTTAGAAGTAGTAGAATGAAGTAAAACTGTGCAGCACGACTCTGTCTTCATGTAGAAAAGCAGGCAGTAGAAACTTTTGTCATGTCTGTATTTAAACCGCTGTTTGTTCTCTGCTTCAGCTGCTCATGTCTCACTTTTCACATTAAAAAGCACCTCACAGAATGAATGGTTACTCTGATATCTGAAAACTCATGTCAATAAAAACACAGGCCTGAAGATTTATAACGTTGTGTTCTTCACCATGAATAACTTGAAATTTCTGTTCTGAGACGGCACAAAAATCAGCAGATTTTTCATTGTCGTTTGTCTCCACATGGGTCATCTCATCATCTCCAGACTGATCCAGCATCTGTTTGAGCTCCTTCAGGCTAGCAGTTTACGTTTTTTTTTTTTTTAAAGAAATCAGTTTTATTTATTTTGGAGAACAGTGATTTTGACTTAAACGCAGCGCTGGTGAGAGACGGGATGCGGACCTATGGACGCACCGTTCACAGCTCCCTCAGATGCTTGACCTCTGTCTAAAAATGTGACAAACAGAATAAAACAGTATTACAGAAAGCATCAGCATCTGTTTTTATTTCTGGTTTTTTTTGTTATTTAGGGTTTCTGGACATTTAGAGACATAACCACTCTGGTAAGGATGTTCTATGTCTTAAATAAATCATAAAAAGCACTTGGAAAAAAACTTTGGGCACCTGTTAAAAATGCTATAAAATTTTTAGAAATTGATTATTTATTTAATAAATTAATTATAAACTACGTTTTTGAAGTTCATTGGAACGTAATTAGTAATCCATGACTTCCTATTTTCTTATCTCACTGCAGTTTATAAATTATTTGACCGTGAGGTAAATCTTGACACTTAAAAATGGGAAAGACAAAAGAACATGTCATTATCGTAAGGCAGTGTTGAGCTGCAGAAGTCAGGAAATGGTGCAGTTGATTTTACAGTTATAGCAAGAAGGTCCCAGTTTAAATTCCCAGACTGGGCTCTTTCGTCACAGAGTTCACATTCTCCCGGTACTTGGGTGGGTTCTCTCTGGGTACTCTGACTCCCACGAACAGTCCAAACATAGCTGGTTATTTATTTACTCTAAATTGCGTGTACATGCATGGTTATTTGTCCAGCGTGTACGCCCAGTGACCTCTGGGGATCGGCGCCAGATCCGTGTAAGGTTAAGCAGGTATACACGGCTGGACAAAGACCCAGGGTAATCTTCACACCATCCACAGTGAGAAAGAGGTTAAGGAAAGTAAACATCTCCAAAGCTCACTGTTTGAGAACTGCATTCTTGGGTTCACCATGTCTCCATGGTTTGTTTTCTGTCCCACCATCACACATGTAAATACCTTGAGGCTTGCTCCACAGGTACATCAACTGGAACCTTGTGGTTTGGTCACATTGGACCTAGGATGAGCTTTTCATCAAACAATCCATGTGGGTCTGATGTGAAACAAAGGATGAATATTATGACAGGATTAGGTTGATCCATGCTTGCTGTGAAGTATGGTGGAGAATCTGTAATGCTCTGGGCTCGTTTCTCTTCCAAAGGCTGTGGCAACCTTATTAGAGCCCTAATGACAGAAATCAACACAGATATGATTCACCAGACAGGACTTCAACCTTCTTCCTCGGCATCTCAGTTCCACAACTCAATCCTATTCAAAACCTGTGGGCTGGGAAGGAAAAGAGCAAAAAAGTGAGAAATACAAGGTTTCACCTTTTATTGATTCTCTTTTACAGACAAGATTTCCATGTAAACCAAACAGTTTGGATGGCATGCATGAAGACATGTTTACTTACATTGTTTGACTTTCGATTTCTCTTATCAGCAGCTTTTAAAAGCAGGTATATATATATATATATATATATATATATATAAAACGCTACATACAGTGCAGGATCCCTCATGTGGAAATACAGCAGGTTTATGGCTCATTTTTTTCTGTTAAATACGTTCCTTCAGTCTCTTTGAATGTAATGTTGAAAGCAAGCTTCTGCAGTGCTTGTTGATACAAACTGGTCCACAAACATTTCGTCATCAAATCACAGATTATAAATTACAGAAACTTCAGAAACAAATTAAGATTAAAGTCAACATAGTGTGAATATAAGACAAGCCATCAAAAATGTGTAAAACAAAGTGTGATAGTTTGATTCACGGTTGAACACTGTAAAAGTCCTTTTAAAAAAAGAAAAGAAAAGTGAATTTTGCTCAACCAAACTTTAAGTGCATTTCGTATAAAAGTGAATTCCATTATAAGCTCCAAAAACAGGAAAAACAGCTAAAACCAGAAGTCGTGACTATGCGCTGCTTCAAGCAGCAGTAGTTGTCCAGTCTGTGTGTGTAGAAGGCTGATATTCTAACTGAGGTGTTTGATACGAATGTATCAGAACATGTAAGGCTTAATGTTCCCTCAGTAGAACGACAGGAGCAGGAAAACACGTCCATCTTCAGGAGACGAACCCCTGGGAACAAAAAGCAGAAGAAACCAGGCTCATCCAGGGTTCTCAAACCTTTTAAAAGGTCAAATTCAAGCACCTGACCCCAAATTTACAGCCCCTTAACATTCTGATACATGCCAGATATTTACCTTTAATATTCACCTATGCTGATGACGTAAATCTACCGTAAATAGAAAAGTGCAGTGAAGCCGTTTACCATCCCTTAGATAATCTTTCAATCACTCAATCAGGCTTTCCTCTGATTTAAGGCGACACTTTTTCAGGGCCAAAAACTCATGCATCTAAACGGTGTATGTATGCATTTACAGCACAGCATCTTTTAAAATTACCGGTCCAAACAAGCAAAAACAAAAACTCATTAACACCAGGACTTACACAAAGCTCCCTATTTTATGTCATCATTTGATTCTGAAATCATCTTCCTGGAGTTCTGGGTTCAACCTCAGTTTGATGCTGCATGAGTTATCATGAGTTATCTCCCAGGCAACCAAATAAACCTCCCCAGTACATTAACATTTACATTAAAGTTGGTCCCTTTCTGCATGACACTGCTGTTCACACGGTTGAAACAAGTGTTGGAGGTGCGAGTTTTGAGTCACAGCACAGACGAAACTCTGAAGCTCCGGTCTTTTTAGTGTAGCACATAGACTACAAGATCTTCTCCTACATAAACAACTTAAATGAGAAGACTCAGTTGAACGAGAAAAACATTGTTTAGTTTCAACCTTAGTTTTTATTTGATATGAAATGAAAAATCTGAATCCCATCCAAACTAAATTAGATTGAAAGGCAGCACAGCCGAGCACATAAAAACAATGCATTATCCCTTTGATTGTTTGATTGACTGAGTATTGTATTGATTTTTTATTCCGATGATTAATCGAGTTTAATCACTTAAACCATTTCATAAGTAACAGAAATACATGAAAGAGAAAATGCAAGTAAACAAATAATTCAATCAAATCAGAAAAAAAATAAAATACAAAATGTTATCCAGATAAAATAGAACCCCTGTGGTGAACTTTAGGGCCAAGTTACGCTCTTCTCGCTTTTTTAATACAAAAACAGAATAAATAAAAATATCTACATATTACCTGTCAAAAAGGTAAACGGCCTATTTAAATTCAGGCATAATAAACACTCCCTTTTAAATATCAAACCTTTCTCTCAGTTTCCTTGTCATCTCAGAATAGGCCACACAGTTCATGACATTTAAAGTTACTGGAAAGCATACATCTGGGTTATGTGATCGTTGCGATTTGCTTGAATCTGTACAGCATTTTTTCATAGAGTACAATGCATATTAACCTGAAAGGATCAAAAGAAAAGGTTCAAAGAAGCACTGAATGTTAAACTAAACTAAATGTTAACTGCACAACCGACAGTCCTTCAGGAGTTAATACATTAACATAAATGCTCAAGTCGTGTCTTTTATGACAAATCTATTAGAATTTTTTTTGTTACGTTCCTGTCCACACTCCAGTCCAGCAGGTGGCGATAATGCACCTTTATAGTTGGTCTGCCAACTGGAGGGGAACAGGGGTCGGTTCCTGCTCAGGTGTTGCAGCTATTATGGAATACTAACTAATGCCAAGAAATAACCTGTTAACCAGGAACTGTGCAAATGGGAATGTTGTTTCTGGAATTCTGCTGTGTAGCTATTTACCAATATTAATTCAATTCAATTCAATTCAGTTTATTTATATAGCGCCAATTCACAACACATGTCGTCTCAAGGCACTTCATAAAACTCAGGTTCATACATTCCAATTAATCCTAACCATTGAACAGTGCAGTCAGATTCTGTTATTTATTCAAACTGGATAAAAAGCTTTTCTATCTAAGGAAACCCAGCAGATTGCATCCAGTCAGTGACTTGCAGCATTCCCTCCTCCTGGATGAGCATGTAGAGACAGTGGACAGTCACTGGTATTGACTTTGCAGCAATCCCTCATACTGAGCATGCATGTAGCGACAGTGGAGAGGAAAAACTCCCTTTTAACAGGAAGAAACCTCCAGCAGAACCAGAACCAGGCTCAGTGTGAGCGGCCATCTGCCACGACCGACTGGGGGTTTGAGAGAATGCCGTTAACAGAGGAAGCTGGTTATTATGAAATTTAAACTTCGTAAATAAAATCAGCTGAACATCAGGGTTGTCCCCCGTTGTGTCGCCCCCGGCCGCAGTTGAAAGGTACGAATTTGGCCCTCCAGCAAATGGAGCTGAAAAGAGTTAAAAAAAAAAATTCTCTTTTGTAAAAGTTAATGATTCATTTTGTTGAACAAAATATGAAAATAGAAATAACTTTATTGCTAAATTTCTTTTACTGTCAAAATAATACATTTGATTTAGTACGTCTATAAAATCTATATTTTTTGCAGATCTAGAAAAATGTTATTTTGTAGCAGTGGGGACAAAATTAAAGAGGTTTCTGACCCCTGGTTTAGGACCCTTTCTCAAACCTACAATTTGTTCTTTTCTACAAAAATCAGACGGCTTTGATTCATTAATATATTGTATGTTTAATTTATTACTGAACAAGTGAAAAGAAAAGAATTCACAAAAAACAACTTTCCATTCACAGTTGAGGGAAAATGGTTCCTGAGAACTTTCAACGTGGCAAAAAGTGTGGACACCACTGCTTGAGATGCCCTGGAGGTGGAAACATTGAGGTGTTCTCACCACTAGAGGTCTCTGTCTGCTTTGTGCTTTGAGCAGGCCTCAGTTTGACCCGGTTCCGTCTTCTGCTGACCTCTAATTCAGAGCTTCCCTTTGTTTGTGTGCAACCCAGATTTCCAGGCATCCCCGCAAACATTACGCTGCTATTATTTTCATTCCTTAAACATTTTTTAAGTCACCGTGTTTCGCTCTCCCTCATCTCACCTACAGAGCTTAAACCATCAGGTACATTTTAACTGCTACATGGAGGGCTTGTTACCTGTTAGGAGACTTTCTGAATCAGGCCTTTTTCTGGATCGTGTTTATCCTCCAGATCTTCATCAGAGTCTGAACACAAGAGAGAGAAGAATCATTGTGACGATCCAAACGGCTGATCGACAGCTACAAACCGGCTGCAGATCAGTCCAAGATTCAACAATAACACATCAGGAGATGTGGGGAAATAAGGAGTTTTACATCAAGACTTTTCATTGCTAAATCTAAAAAAGAAATCCACATTTAAGAGGCTAAAGGATAAGGAAGAAGTAAATGTTGATTTAGGATATGTTGAGTATTATCAGAGTGAGAAAACGGACCTGCCACAGACTCCGGCGGGGAGTAAAACTGCCCGTCAGATAAAGGACCAGGACCCATGTGAGGAGCGCGTCCAGCGGCGTCCACGAATGACTGATATCCTGTAGACAAGATGGGACAAACATCTATCATCAGAAAGCTCCTGAATCGAGTTAATGTGATGAATTTCTGTCCTCGCTGACAGCTGCTTGTTAGTCTACAGTTAAAGAAGAGCTGCGGCGCTGAGGCTCACTGTTTTCATCTTCGGTCTCCTTGGGGAGCACCTTGAAGTCCAGCAGCCACGTCTCTATCCAGGCCAGGACGAAGGAGACGATGGGCAGCAGGTAACCGAAGGCGCCCTGAAGGAGCAGCTACGTTCACACACGCACACACACACACACACACACACACACACACACGCACAGAGAAATGAATGAACAGCTCTGTCCTAAATGGGTTTCCGTACAAATAAACATGTAAGGGACTCACAGGAATTTAAGGCTCTCAGTTTAACAAACCAACACATTTTTTATTTAAAATTACCAGAATTTTCTGAACCCAAATTCCTGGGTTTTCTGCTTGTTTTTTATTTTTACATTCATCGTGAAATTTGGTGGTTTTATCATCTGTAAGTTCCAGGAAAATTAAAACAATTTTAGCTTCTGAATCAGCCCTGATCTACAGGGGTTGGACAATGAAACTGAAACACCTGTCATTTTAGTGTGGGAGGTTTCATGGCTAAATTGTACCAGCCTGGTAGCCAGTCTTCATTGATTGCACATTGCACCAGTAAGAGCAGAGTGTGAAGGTTCAATTAGCAGGGTAAGAGCACAGTTTTGCTCTAAATATTGAAATGCACACAACATTATGGGTGACATACCAGAGTTCAAAAGAGGACAAATTGTTGGTGCACGTCTTGCTGGCGCATCTGTGACCAAGACAGCAAGTCTTTGTGATGTATCAAGAGCCACGGTATCCAGGGTAATGTCAGCATACCACCAAGAAGGACGAACCACATCCAACAGGATTAACTGTGGACGCAAGAGGAAGCTGTCTGAAAGGGATGTTCGGGTGCTAACCCGGATTGGATCCATAAAACATAAAACCACGGCTGCCCAAATCACGGCAGAATTAAATGTGCACCTCAACTCTCCTGTTTCCACCAGAACTGTCCGTCGGGAGCTCCACAGGGTCAATATACACGGCCGGGCTGCTATACCCAAACCTTTGGTCACTCATGCCAATGCCAAACATCGGTTTCAATGGTGCAAGGAGCGCAAATCTTGGGCTGTGGACAATGTGAAACATGTATTGTTCTCTGATGAGTCCACCTTTACTGTTTTCCCCACATCCAAGAGAATTACGGTGTGGAGAAGCCCCAAAGAAGCGTACCACCCAGACTGTTGCATGCCCAGAGTGAAGCATGGGGGTGGATCAGTGATGGTTTGGGCTGCCATATCATGGCATTCCCTTGGCCCAATACTTGTTCTAGATGGACGCGTCACTGCCAAGGACTACCGAACCATTCTTGAGGACCATGTGCATCCAATGGTTCAAACATTGTATCCTGAAGGCGGTGCCGTGTATCAGGATGACAATGCACCAATACACACAGCAAGACTGATGAAAGATTGGTTTGATGAACATGAAAGTGAAGTTGAACATCTCCCATGGCCTGCACAGTCACCAGATCTAAATATTATTGAGCCACTTTGGGGTGTTTTGGAGGAGCGAGTCAGGAAATGTTTTCCTCCACCAGTATCACGTAGTGACCTGGCCACTATCCTGCATGAAGAATGGCTTAAAATCCCTCTGACCACTGTGCAGGACTTGTATATGTCATTCCCAAGAAGAACTGACGCTGTATTTGCCGCAAAAGGAGGCCCTACACCATTCTAATAAATTATTGTGGTCTAAAACCAGGTGTTTCAGTTTCATTGTCCAACCCCTGTATATCACTGTTGTTTTGGGGTCTGGATAAACATACATTTATTTGATTTAAATCTGCAAAAAACTCACAATTTTCTAGACAGAACAACAGAAAACAATCAACCTGAAGCAATTTAGGACATTATATGTCTTCCTTTTAAAAAGGCAAACATGCAAGATCCTTTCATGTTTAAGTTCAAGCAGAATATAAAACAATGTAAAAAAAGGCTGTTTAGCTTCTTATTTTAGATTAAAATGTTGTGGAAAAAGGAAAAAGTCTGGAAACTTTTCCAAACTCCTTTTCCTTTTTTTCAACACATAAGATCTGGAAAATGAAAAATGATGAATCAATACTTATCTGAACATTTCAAGACTTCAAACGAACTCTAACATGAACATAATCCTGAACTCTATAATAAGATCTCGCTTTCAAAGGTTTTACGGATTTTTAGAAACAAGTTTAGATTTTCTTCATCTGTCTTTTACAGTCATACAAATCATCTTCAGAACCACACTTTAACGGAAAATTTACAATGAGTGCTCTCAGGTATGCAGAGCTTCGAATGCTATTTTATAACATGCAACATTTCTCCTCCGAGGACTGAAAATGAATATCATGAAGAAATAAATGACATTTTTCTGGGACACAGAAACCAAACTAAACCTGATGCTGCAGTTTTAAACATAATTAGATCTTTTCTAAAGAAAAACCTTTAGAATGAAGTTCAGGCAAGGTCATGAAAAACCAAAAGAGAAATGTTTATTTCTGCAGCAGCAGCGTTCTTCTCACCTTTGATATAATGACCTTGAAAATCAGGAAAGCACAGCTGACTGCAGTGGTTATCTGCACAATGGGAAAAACACACACAGGTTAATAATATCATCCTTTAACACAAATGTAACTTCAAAGATTTAAGATGGAAAGTAGCAGCCAGGTGCTGCTAATCGAATGCACAAAGTTTTGGCAGTTCGCTGCTTTGGAGCATAGAGGTATGTGTATGCAACTTAACACAATGCCAAGTCAGAAAGACATCAGCAATGTCCTTGGAGAAGCAACTGTGCCTTCCCATCAATCTGGGAAGGATTACAAGTCATTTAGATATCTGGACATCATCATTCTATGGAGAAGAGGTTTATTCACAAGTGGAAAACATTTATTTTAGTTGCTTATCTTCCCAGGGATGAATGTCCAGCAAATTCACCCAAAGGTTCATTCAGGTTGTGCATTCAACAGGAGAAAACAGGAGCTCCATTTCAGACTTTACAGTCCTCACTTAGCATGTTAAATGTCAAAATCCATGACAGTACAATTTAAAAAAGTACTAAACAGGTATGGCTTATTTGGAAGGATCTCTAACAAGAACATAGACAGATGAGACCACAGTACAGACGTTTAACCATAATGCACAGCACCATGTTGGAGAAAACCAAACACAGCATATCAGCACAAACACCTAAAACCAGCTGCCAAGCGCAGTGGTGGAGGAGTGATGACTTGGGATTGTTCTGCAACCACAGGACCCAGGCAGCTCGCTGTCACTAAGTCAGCCAGGAGCTTCTCTGCAGACCAGTATGTTGTAGGGTCAAACCTGAGGCCATCTGCTCAACACCTGAAGCTCGACTCAACCTGGGTCATCAGCAGGACAATGATCCCAAACACAGCAGCAAATCTACAACATGGTTGGAAGGCGAAAAAAAGAATCCAGGTTTGGTCCAGTCAAAGTCCAGATCTTAACCTGATTGAAATGATGTGGTGGGACCTTCAGATAGTTGGGCAGAAATTAATGTGTGCAAACCTCAATGAACTGAAGCAACGTGGGAAAGAAGAGCGGGACATCCTTCTTCCACAACGACAGAAACAGTTTCTACAAGCTGCTGGATCATGGGGTGTACTGGTTTTCCCAGAACGTAAAATAATATCTCACTCTCTGCCAATGTGGATAAGGGCAGGAAAACATGTTTAAAACAGAAATACTTACAGCCACCGCCCACCAGTGACGCAGCTTACAGATGGCGTAGGCCAGGATGAGAGCTGCGAACCTGAAGACAGCCAGCAGCTGATGGACGAAACATGGAGCAACTTCAAAAAGTCAGGAACTTTGATTTTATTTGGTTTTTGAGTGAAAAGCTTAAAAAGGTCTTACAAAAATGTCGAAGAAAGAGGAGTGGTAGTTATAGTGCAGAACTTCCTTTTCCAGCTGCGCCTGAACGCCTCCACTCACCTGTCAAACACAAACAGAGACTTTTAAATGAAAACACTCCGCTGAGTTTTAGGATTTAAAGAGTTTCATGGGCTGATCATGAAACAGAAATTTCGAAATTTGTCGTATATTCTTAGTCTTTTTACCACCTTATTATTAAAAGTGTGGGTCTGACCAAGAGTTATGATCAATATTTTAAACGGTTCCACTCAAATGTTTTCATCCAAGCAGACATCTTCAAGACTTTTTCTTCTGTCTCCAAAGAAATG
This sequence comes from Crenichthys baileyi, assembly GCA_036173005.1. NCBI lineage: Eukaryota > Metazoa > Chordata > Actinopteri > Cyprinodontiformes > Goodeidae > Crenichthys > Crenichthys baileyi. The sequence goes on along the minus strand of JAHHUM010000692.1, from coordinate 201,438 downwards.
TTTCAAGCATAGTTAGTATATTTTGTTAGACCACAGGGACACTATTGTCTTTTTTTTATGGGCTCTACTTGGGCCGGCTCTGCTCCACTCAGCCCATTTTACGACCGTTTCATCACTGGCTTTTCTGGCCTGGTACTGGCATTTTTGGTACCTGCACAGGAGCAGGTCTCATTGGTGCTGAGCAGGGATGAAATGTCACGTGAACAGACTGCTGTTCACTGATTGGCCGTGGGGGGGTCAGGGGCATAAGCCGAGGTAGAGGAGCAAATGAGAAACTATGGATTTTCCTGCACACCGCTGGGAAAAGCTCAAAAAATTCAAGAGCAACTATAAAAATATCAAGGACCACAATGGCCAGAGTGGGTCAGACAGAAAACTGTGGTGGTGGTTCATGGTTGGTGAGCTTACACCAAACCATGAAACAGAAAGGGTTAATGGCGGCATCCCACTGATGGCTGGAGGCGGGGCTTCAAGCCATAACTCCAGCTGCCAGTGAGCCAATGGAAACACAACAGGTTGCGTGCAGAGTAGAGGGAGAACAAGCAAAGTGGGACTGTGCAGTGCTGGAACCGAAAAGAGACATTTGTTGGAACATTAAAGCTGTGGTTTTGCTCTGGAACTGCATTGACATGAGATACAGAGAGCATGAGTGGCGGTTCTGGCATCAGTGGCATCCCGCTTGATCTGACCCCAAATCAAGCAAAATGCAAGAAATCCTGGAGCGGGAAAAATGAGGTGCATCTCTGCTCTGAGCATCAAGCTGGGGGCTCTGACTTCCCTTCCCCTACACGCATAAAAGCAACAGAACAGTTGTTCAAGGCTCAACTGAAAGATCTGATGTATGTGCGCCCCCCATCGAGTACCACCCTGGGCAACTGCCCATAAGTCCCATTTCAAAATATGAGATTCATGGCTAACAATTATTGGATGTAAACGTCAGAACATAACTTCAAATGTCTCCAAGCAGAACAAGAAAACTAAGTAAAAGAAAAACGAGAAAACTCTGTTTCCATTTGGAGGACGTGCTTCAGCCCATAACGTTAAAATGTTATGGGCTAACCATTAAACCGGACATCCAACCAAATCCGCTAAAAAGAAATCAAGTCAGTTTGGGTCCATGCAGCTCTTAGGGTTGAAGGTTGAACCTGTTGTAACTGGATCATTCTGGGGAACGTCTGCAACAATTATTCCCTCAATCTGAACACAGGCCTGACCTTGATCTGTTCCTCCGAAGCACCCTGACCTCCTGTCCGACCTCAACATGACTCAAACGACACCGTCTGCAGCACTACATACAGTTTATTACAGTGAAGCAATAAACCCAACCAGGCAGACTGTAGGCAAGCGTGTGATTGTTGACGTTTGTAAAGTAAATAATTAACTCAGGGGTAAAAAAGGTGTTTAAGGACTTTTTCTTGAATAAAACTGATCTTATTGTTCACATCATAGATTTCTACGGCTTACTCCCTCAAGACTGTATGTATTTTAGATGACTAAACATGAACATTTTGTGAAATAAAGTAATTTCGATGGCAACAGAAGACAGGTGACTGAATTTCAAATTGTTCACTTTGGTTTTTAATCAATCAGCTGCTGGGATTCAGTGATTCTTCCTACTTTGTTACATGTTGAAAAGCCTCAAAAACATTTCCTGCAGAAAGAGTCAATTATTAACTGCTGCACAGAACCATAAACCAGTTCAATCAGATATTTGAAAACAGTGGCAGAATGAGATTATAAAATGAAAAGCAAAGCCTAACCATGGGGATATGAATCAGCTAATGTTTCTATCGTGTCTTCATGAATGTTTAGGTACAAAAGCAACACGATAAGTAGTTGTAGTCGTTTTAAAAAGGCATGCGGTGTTACCTGCACACAGTGAAAATACACTTGTCTTACGTTTAGCTCAATAATCCAGAGCAGAGTGATGAACAAGAGGTCAAAGGTGACAAAGAGGCAGAACGTCCTCCGCACATCTGAGATGCACTTCTTCTCCGCGGCTTTGTACGACTCCACCCTAGCAGAGAGGGGCGTGCTGCTGATAGACCCCATCCCTCTGCCGGTCAGCCGCGAATCGATGCTGCTGCATCTGCTGTCCATTGCTGGCTCCGCCCACAGCCCAGAAGGAGTTCTTACAGTCGGGAGCGGTGAGTCATGTGGGTGTTTACAGTCAGTTTGTCGGGGTAAACTGCATCACTGCATCTGGAAGAAGAATATGTATATGGTAAATCCTTGATGATGTGGCTGAGTTGTGGTGTACCACAGGAATGTGTCCTTGGTCCCCTTCCTTATTTGTAACATTAACATGTTTTCTTTTCATCCTTTCAATAACAACCACAGTGTATTTTTCCAGTTTTACACATATGATACTCAAGTGTAAAGTTCCATCCACCTTGGCACCTATGGGCCATCCAGTATTTTGTGGGAGTAAATGCTGGATGTCTCTTAAACTGAATGATAGGTAAGAAAACTTTCTGTAAAGTTCTGCAGGAGTCTGGTTCCACTCTCTGCATTGAATGAAATAACATTGAAATAACATTGAAATAACATTGCCCTACAGGTCCTTGCAGATCAGTACCAATAACTGTTCCCAGACTACAATTTACAACAAAGGGACATCAGTCTTTTCCAGTAAAGTCTCAATGTTGTAGACAACACCATGGGACATCAAATCTGCCCCTAAAACCTAAAGTATTTCCCCCGAATAAAAAGCAGAACTAAACATCACATTATAATATAGCACTATGTCAACTATGCTCAAAAAATTGTCCCTAAACTCTCCTAAGCTACAAACAAAACCCAACATTTCCAGCTCCAATGTGCAAACAGAAGTAAGTCAGGAAGAGTAGTTCATATCTAAAGGCAATTCTTGATGTTTAGTCTAAAAAAACAACTCAGAACAAGGTGAAAAGTACTGATATCTTATTTTGTCTCAAGAGTCTTGAATTTAGTTCACAACCGCAGATTTAGATTAAAAGGAGAACATACTATCTGTAAGGTTTACAATCACGTCAGAGGGACTTCTGTATGCTTGCTGGAAAACTGACTTAACTATCTTAAAACATATGTTTTACTACTTTAAAGATATATGTTAAATATCAAAAGAAATAAACATACAAAAATGGCCAATTTTGACCATTTCAAACTTTATAGTTGAGCCACTTAATTTAACTCATTTTCATCAGACTCCCATTTAATAGCAACATCCTTGTTCCAACAACCTCAAACTGCAGTTTCACTGAGCTGGTCTGGAATATTTGCTGTATTTTTATGAAAACATTGGACAGATGACTCAAAACGTTCTTGTATGAGCTGTAGCTCTTCTGCTGAAACTGCTCAGCACACTTAGGGAAGTGAAACTAACTGTAACTTTGCATCAACTGTCAGAAACTCTTATGCAGACCAAAAAGACACATAATTTAAAGTCCAGCAGCTTTTTGCTGAGGAAGTGTTTTCCCACAGGTTCATAAACTCCATGTTTCTGCTTCTTTTCTTCTGTTTAATTTGGTAAATTCAGACGTTTTTCAGTCCTAAAATAGATCAGCCTAAACTAGAAAAAGTACGCAAAGCTTATACATATCGGTACGGAACTAAAACCAGACCTTTGTGTGAGTGAGATAAAAACAGGCCAATAAATAACAGTTTTAACTGACTGTGAAGTCCCCACCATCAGTTAAATGGTGAGTCACATTCTGTACTGTGTCACTTTGTAGCTTTCTCTTTACTTCCCTCTGAGCCCTACAGTTACAGACGTGACGTTTAAACTATTTTAACCCTGAAAAAAAGTCAATATTTATTCTGAATTATTATATTATTATTTTAAAGATCCAAATGTGCTAAATTCTGGTTCATTAAAGCAGTAATTACTTACCCATTTTAGCTTTTATAAGGTGACAGAAACATTTGTTCTTCCTCAGGTTTTTATCTTTACTTTAACCATGTTTATAACTTTAAAGATGAAAGATTTTACGCTCTGATTAAGAAACACTAAATACAAATATATCAGTTTCAGTTGGACTGTTTTATTCTTACTTATGTACATTTACCCATATCTGGCAAATAATATGAGTGCCTGAGAGACAGAAGTTCAGAAACAGAACCGGTAAAAACCCGGTGGTTTACAGCTTTCCCAGAATCTGACGACCCAATAAAATTCTCACCTTCATGGGAAGTTAAATGTTATTTATTCATGTGATAAAAACGCTTCTGCTGACAGGAAAATATGACCTCTGAACTTCACACTTGAGCCTGCATTCAATCTTGGCCCCTTGTTAGTTAGACACATGTTCTGAGGATTTGTGGGAGTCAAAATCCTTCATTTGCTTCCAACAAACAAAACCTTTCAGCTGTAAGGCGGGATGACGAGGACCAGCGGGTGCAGAGATAGAAAAGACGCCATCGGCAGCATTGTTTGGCTCTGCTTTGAGGGATCTTTCAGATTTTACATTAAGTATGGTGCAACAGTAAGAAAGTGGTGGATATAACTTGAACCACCAAAAAACTAGCAGCAACACAACCAATACACTGGCTCCTTTCCGGAGACCTCCAGGCTGCTGCAACTAGTTGACATAATCAGTGACGTCACCTTTAATAACCAGTACGCAAGCTGGACATGTCCGTCAGACACAACTCTAGTCATTGAACGGCTCCGTCAGGTTAGAAGCGTGTCTCTAAGCTTTTAAAAGCTGAAACAGTCTAACGCATGGAAGAACTTCATGTTGGGCGACAATAAACGGAGGTTTGGAAAGATTTTGTTGCATCAGCAGAGCGACACGAGCAGGATGCATGACGAGCATCTGAAGAGAGCAACTGATGAGCCTTCATGTGTTAAAGTGCAGCTCTGTGCTGCAGACCAAATCAATCCTACTTCATCCCATCTGGATGTGTGGATAATCTGAATAACTCTGATCTACATGAGTCAGATCTGAACCAAACAAACTCATAAGGAACACATATGCTTAATAAATACAGGTCACTTCATTATTATATTTTAAACAAATAGGATGAATAGAAACATGTTTCTTTTTCCTGTGGAGTTGAACCCATGACAGAAACTAGGACTATTTTACTTTATTTCCGGTTCTGTTTCATCATATTTCCTATTCTGAATTATCAGGCTTTTTTATTTGTAAATACAGAAATATTAAGGGATTCATTTTAGTTATTTCATGATGCTGAAGAACTTTATAAATATATATAATTCAGTTATATTGTTTTATTATATAGTATTATGAGGAACAAATATTTCTATGTTACTTCACAGTCTGCAATAAATGTGAAAGTTTATTGTAAAAACATTTTTTAGATAATACTATTATAGAGAAGTCAAAGATTTGCTGAAATATGAACTAAAAATCTGGTTATTGGCAGCGTCAGAGACGTCCGAACAGGATCTCACTTTAGGAGAGAGAATCAGGAAGATCCAAAGAGCGCTTGGGGTCAGCTGGGCTGGTTTCTGAGAAAACCGAAGGAAATTTACTGATATTTACCGATCAGAAAGAGGAAAGAACAATTATGTGCGAACAGGAACTCATAAAATCATCAGAGTTTAGGCTTGTTCAGGTGATGAGCTGCACTTTCTCCACATTTAGTTATGTTACAGCCTTATTCCAAATGCTATCAAATTAATCTCCTCAACATTAAACCATTATGATAACGTGAAATAAGTTTGTTTGAGATTGTTGCAAATGTATTACAAATAGAAAACTAAGAAATCACATTTGCATGAATATTCACAGCCTTTTCTTAATACTTTGTTGACCCACCTTTAGCAGCAATTACAGTCTCAAATCTTTTTGAAAATGATGCCACAAGCTCAGCTCACCTATCGTCAGGCAGTTTGGTCCATTCTTCTTTGCAGAACATCTCAAGCTCCATCAGGTTGGATGGGAGACGTGTGCAGCCATTTTCAGATCTCTCCAGAGATGTTCAATCAGATCAGTTCTGGACTCCAGGACCTTCAGAGTGGTTCTGAAGCCACTCCTTTGAGATCTTGGCTGTGTGCTTTGGGTCGTCGTCCTGCTGAATATGAACCGTCGCCTCAGTCTGAGGTCAAGAGCTCTGGAGCAGGTTTTCATCCAGGATGTCTCTGTATATCCCTGCAGTCATCTTTGCCTCTATTCTGACTACTCTGCCAGTTCCTCCTGCTGAAAAACATCCCCACAGCATGATGTTGCCACCACCATGCTTCACTGTAGGGATGGTGTTGGCCTGGTGATGAGTGGTGCCTGGTTTCCTCCACACATGATGCCTGGGATTCACACCAAAGAGTTCAATCTTTGTCTCGTCAGACCAAAGACTTTTGTTTCTCATAGTCTGAGAGTCCTTCAGGAGCCTTTTGGCAAACTCCAGACAGGCTGCCATGTGCCTTTTATTAAGGAGTAGCTTTCATCTGGCTACTCTACCATACAGGCCTGATTGGTGGGTTGCTGCAGAGATTGTTGTCCTTTTGAAAGGTTCTCTCTACACAGAGGAATGCTGGACCTCTGACAGAGTGACCATGGGGTTCTTGGTCACCTCCCTGACTAAAGCCCTTATCATCCAATCATTCAGTTTAGACGGACGGCCAGCTCCAGGAAGAGTCCTGGTGGTTCCAAACTTCCTCCATTTATGAATAATGGAGGCCACTGTGCTCATTGGGACCTTCAAAGCAGCAGAAATGTTTCTGTAACCTTCCCCAAATTTGTGTCTCAAGACAATCCTGTTTCAGAGGTCTACAGACAATTATTTTGACTTCATGCTTGGTGTTTATGCTCTGACCTGCACTGTCAACTGTGGGCCTTTATAAAGACAGGTGTGTGCCTTTCCTAATCATGTCCAATCAACTGAATCTACCAGAGGTGGATTAATTTAAGCTGTAGAAACATCTCAAGGAGGATCAGTGGAAACAGAAAACACCTCAGCTCGATTCTGAGCTTCCTGGCAAAGGTTGTAAATACTTACGTAAATGTGATTTCTTAGTTTTCTATATGTAATAAATTTGCAACAATCTAAATCCAACTTCTCTCACATTGTTCTGATGGGGTTTTGTGTGTAGAATTTTGAGGAAAAAGATTAATTTAATGCATTCTGGATTAAAGCTGTACATTAACTAAATGTGGAAGAAGTGCAGCTCTGTGAATACTTTCCAGATGCACTGGTGTGTTTTTAACACCAACCTGTCAGTGGGACTAGAGACTTGGTTATAATCTCATGTATTTACATGCTTATGTTCATTTATATGTATCGTCCCATTTTTAAAAATAAACTGAACTGAATAATCAAAGTATCATAATGTTTAAAAAGCTGCATTAGAATAAACACTGATATAAAACATTTAAGGAGGAAATAATCCCAGTGAACATGCTGGAGGTGCAGGTGTCACTGGTTTGATCAAGCACACCCAGATTGTCAGAGAAACACTTGGATGGGAGAGAAAGATCATAATAAAACTGGAGCACCTCAAAGGTCACAGTTTCACTTTTAATATTATTTGATAACATTTGTCTTTAAAGTGCCAGTAAAGTGCACGACCTGAATAATATTTTACGACACAAATTTATGACACCAAACATGTTTGTAATGTCTGTAAAGACATAATAAGTTATAAAGATAAAACTTGATGTTACATCAGGAGGCTGAACTTTAAAATGCCACGTGTGAAGGTTTGGACACACCTGCACCAACAGGTAACCTGAAACCTTGTAAAACAATTATACTGGGAGGGAACTGGTGATCAAATTAGGACTGGGCTTTTAGTCTTCATGTAAACACGATCTGACCCTCTGAGTCTGCAAACTGCTTTAAAGCCTAGACAGACCCGGAAATTGTAATAACTGCTTAAAAACAGAGTGTTTGCTGCTCGCAAATACAAAACGAGGTTTATTTGCATCTTTACAGCAGGTTGAAACACAGAAAATGCAGCTGGCTGAGATAAACAACTGGCTGAAGAAGCTAAGAAGGCGCCTGACAACCACAACAACACTTTAAAACGTTAAAAATGTCCTTTAAAACGGCTGCCTGAGTCTTCCGCCCAGATATGAAAACGAACAGCAACAAAATAAACAGAAAAACCGAGAGAAATGATCCATCAGCAGCTCTCAGGCCGTTTTTCTCCGCATCACTGGGTTCATTTGACAACCAGCTAGCAAGAAAGCTTCCTTTATGTCCAATTTAAAGCCACTGTTGCACTCCGCCATGACACCTACCTCTTAAAGACGCTCCGTCAAGAGTTAATGTGCTCTTAATAAAAACTCAGGCGCGATTTTGCGACAAATATCAGGCTCGGAGAGGCGCAGAAGTCATCTGTTTCCTCTTGTCTGTTCCTCGGGAAGGATGTCAGTCATGCTAGCAGGCAGGTTGGAGCAAAGATTTCTGGGAATTGAAGTTTGCGGCTGGAACCAGCGCGACCTCTACCAAAGCAGCACATGAGGCAGACAGAGCCCTCTGGTGGAGACTTGGGGCTTCGAAGATGCTTTTTTTATTTATTTGATTCTATTTCATACGTAGTGAACCTGGTAAGGTGGTTGAAAACAAGTTCACATTTGTAACAATGATCTGACCAACAGACAACAGCAAAACTCCTTCAAGGAGCTACATCACCAAGGATTGTGTCAATAGATGCTGGTTGCTCTCAGTCAGCTGGGTCTCACATATGGAGAAGGTCCAAACAGAGTGAGGTTGAAAAAATGAAACATATAAGGCTAAGGACGACATCAGTCAATGCTTTTGGGTTGAACTGTACAAAATCAGAAGAAGTAACCAAGATTAATGTCCACAAAAGCCAAAATAGAACCATTATTGACCATTTTGGTTCTTGACTTGGAAACATTTTCTCTCGGCCTTGCAAAGGTTTTCCAAATCACTCAGATTGGGAGGCGTCCCTTGCCCACAGCCCTCTTCAGGTGACCCTGTAGATTTTCTGCTTTATCTTGCTTTCTCAGACACCTGAAGGGATCATGATTTAAAAACAGGAAACACAGTTATTTGATTGTGGCTTCATTCAATCACCAACCAACACAGAAACACAGTCTCTTCTCCTGGCAGATACCTGTGTTCAGTGACATCATTTTCACCCTTCCTGACTTCTCTACAAACTATGGCTTTAGCTAAAGGATGCAAATGTAGAAACTTCAATAAAATCCACAATGGGTCAGCTGAACTTTATTTAATCAAATAACTGAGAGCAATTTTTTAACCAAAAAGACTGGATGCTTTCAAATGCAGCCAAGTTTAACTTTTAACAGGTTCCCTCTAACAGATTTGTTTTTCAAGTGAAAAATAATGTATATGCATCACATTAAAAGTGGAAAACATTCTGAAATGATTTATCGTTTTATACAACACAAAAGCCCAGCAGTCTAATAGAGATTTGTAGTTTTTACATCCACTGTAGATATAACAAGTTATCTATAACTACTGTTATAGATGATACAGAGTCTGTTTGGCAGGGGTGTTAAATATTGAATCTAGGTGGAACTGAAACAATCTAATTATATGATAAAAAATACATGAAAATAATTTTGAAAAAAACATTATTTTCAATTCATAATTTGTTTTTGTACTGACCCAACAAAATCCTAAAAACTATTTTCATGTTTTTGATTAAATATATATAGATATATTGAAAACTCTACAAGATGCCTGATAATTTTTTTTCAACTTGAAAAATAAATAAATTAAATGTTTAGCATCTAATGACTCATTTTTACAACGTTTATCTGCAAATCCATGGTGACACTGAGTGAAAAAACTTTCTGTCTTAGCAGCCGGATAACAGCGCCCTCTTCTGGTAGCCGCCAGAGTTGACCTGCAGAAGAAACTAGTCCAAACTTCAGTGACAATATTTTTGTTTCAGTCTACAATGCAGACTCCTGATGCATTCAATTTCTTATATTTAAATATTTAAATGCAAAAGCTCTGCTATAAATTAATTCAATTCGAATTACTAATCAAATTTCTAACTGTCCGTACTTTGTGAGAACATTTACTGAACACATCATGTGAGTTTGAGAATTTTCAGCAAATTTGTTTATTTGTTTCTACTTCTAAATAGCAAAGGTCAAAAAATAAAAAAAATAGAAAAGGTTTTACTTGTGAACCCACAGAATATAAGACAAAAACCCCCAAAATAAATCAATGCCAGTTATTAAAAGAAACAAAGATTAGTTTATACTTAAAATGTTTCCTGACAGCAGATAAATTTCAGGAGATCCATAAGAACATAAAAAGACGATGATTGTTGCAGAAAAGCAGCACGAAGCTGGTAGAACAAGCTTTCAAAAGCAAAGAGAAACATAACATTTAGTTTTTAATTCTGAAAGGTTTTTCTTTTTTAAGTTGACCAAACTCAGCAGTATCTCCAAAGTTAAAAATCCAAAGTCCAGCATGTAGCAGCTGGGTGAATGTGGTCTGGACTCTGTGGAGGAGAGTCATGGTTTCAGAGACGCTGTAGAAGGACAGAAGACCTGCTCTGTGATCCAGGTACACTCCTACACTGGAGGAACCAGGACCTGAGATGGAGGTTGACATTTTTCATATTTCCGTTGGTAACAATACAATGACCAAGATTTGTTATTATATCCAAATACACCTCCATACCCTGGTCTACTTATAATCTTGTATGAGACAGCGATATAAGCTGCTTTGGCTCTCCTCTCCACCTCCCAGTAACAACATCCAGTCAGACTCTCTCTACTCAGGACCTGAGGATATTTAGTGAATCTGTCTGGGTGACTAGAATAAGACTGATATTGATCCATCATTGTCACCTTCCTGTTCTCCTCTGATAGTACCAGTCGTGTGTTTGCTGTGTTTGGATCCAGTGTGATTTCACATGAATATTTTAAGAATCCAGCTCTGTTCTTTGGTTCTGGTTCTGACAGTAAAACCTCCACCTCCGTGAGGGTCAGTGAGATGTTTGTCCATGTGTCTCTCAGGATGTCCTGTAGTTTATCTCTGAGCTCTGACACAGCTGCTGTCACATCCTCAAAGTATCTCAGAGGACGGATATTGATGCTGGATGAGTGTGTAGACTCACTGAGTGCTGACAGTGAGGGGTAGTTGTGGAGAAACTGGTTGTGATCCTCTGTGTTTGAGAGCTGCTTCAGCTCAGCGTCTTTCCTCTTCAGCTCAGTGATCTCCTGCTCCAGCTTCTCCTGAAGCTCTTTGACTTGACTCACTTCAGAAGAAGCAATCCCACTGTCTTCCTTCTGGATGAGCATCACCTGTTGAAAACTGTCAGTTAAAGGCTGCTCTTGCTTTTTCTTTTTTTAAATCTGTTTATCCACTGTGTGCACGCAGTGACTGAGAGGTCCCCTTTGAAATTATAATCTAGCAAGGTTTTTTACTGTCTCTGGATCTTTTTTGAATACATAATCTCCAGTTTAAGATCCCCCTGTAATTGTAGGATTTCAGTGGTAATTAAGTTACCTGAAAATTCTTATTTTTATGCCATCGTTTACATATTTCTCCGGCCCCCTTCACATAATTTTCCATAAACTTTACATCTCCTTCTAAGTTTTTATATTTGCTTTGTTCTTTCCCCATTTTAAATTAGATTAGTTTAAAAACTATGAATGTCCTGAACAGAAGTTCACTGGCATGAGATCAAGGAGAGGACATTAACACGCCCTTCTACTGCGGCTAGTCCGCAGCGGTGTTAATTTTCAGGGATGAAACCCTTCCTGTATCTCCCAGATCACCAGTACGTCTTTCTATTCAGGTAAAATAAAACACAGGAACCAGCGAATCTTGCTATGACTCTTCCAAAATGCTTAGTCCTCCAAACACACACAACACATTCATTCAATTAGTACTTTGACTAGTCCACTTTTCCCCAACAGTTGCTTACGGCCAACCTAACCTGTTTTATGAGCTCTTTTGTTATTTAACACTTAATTTCATTCCCTTACGGCGGAACGCTACGAACCAAATTATCCAGTTCCCTTACGGCGGGACTACCTAATTTATCGCTATTCCCTTCCGGCGGAATAATACCTATCCGATTGCTGTCTCCTTACGGCGAGACACTACCAACGACTGTTTTAAGTACTTATTACAACACAATTTCTCACCTCTGAGCTGACTTCAGTGACTCTTTCGGACCCCAAGAGTCACCAGGCGTCGAGTGAAGCAATAATCTACCGGCCTGATGCGAATTCACCCACCGGGTCTTTGGACCACCGTCCTGGGGCGGACCTCCAGTAGCACTTCCTCGGCGTTAGGTGATCCCCGGGATCCTCAGGTCACTGTAAAAGATAGATAAGTTAGATTACAATATCCGGCTCGAAGGACCAATTCAGTGTTAGGTATTAATTATCAAGTAGTCGAGCTCAGAAGGAACGACACGAGTCTTTGTTAATCTTGCAGCAAGATGGTAGCCCACTCTGCAGTGCAACTACAAAGTGTTGGCACCAAAGGCCCCCCCGGACAGACAGCTCGGGTTTCAGCAAAGCATGGCTGTCTGTCTTAACCGAGTTGTCTACTCATGTGTCACATATGCAGCATTGATTCAAGTGGACACCATATTGGACCCAAAAACAGATGACTATGATTACATGTTGTAAATGAATATATCTACAATGCCTGAGTGTACTCATAATTGTACTTCATAATATGACCTTATAGCAGAAAATCGAAAGAAGTTGCTGTTTAAGTGAAATGAGGAAAAGTACAATGATGACATGAACAAGCCTTGTTTTGGTTCTTTTACTTTTGTTACATTGTTTTAATTCTTTTACTTTTATTACATTTAGTTTTCTTGATTTATTACATTGTTTTATTATTATACTCTACCATGATTGGTGGTCGCCTAGGCGGTGTGGCTGTGTGAGTATTTTTCCCACAATATAATCTGCTTTCCGCCTTTGGGTTTTTTTTGCTCACACAGAGTGATTTCTTTTACATGTATCTAATCATGACTTTATTCGTGATAAAAAAGGAGGGACTGTTAGGGCTTGAAAACTTTTGTATTGTTTATCACTCTTTCTTCCCAGGGAGAGGAGTGAGTTATGCTACTATCAGCAACATCTGGGGGCTGCTTGTACCAGTCCCCACTCCCTCTCTGTTTAAAAGCAAAACACCTGCACCCTAACCCTTCTGACCCCCCAAACACACACACAGACACACATACACCCCCTAAATGCTTGGAATGTCTGTTGAACTGTGTGTGTGAACCACATATATAAATAAAGAGAGATGGGGCCAACACTTTGTAGTTGCACTGCAGAGTGGGCTACCATCTTGCTGCAAGATTAACAGAGACTCCTGTGTCGTTCCTTCTGAGCTTGACTATTTGATAATTAATACCTAACAGGTACCTTGGATAAATCCGGGTATGTTTCCTCGACCTCATTCTCCACGCTGACCTCCATAGCAGCAGACAAAAGGCCGGTAGCGGAACATGACTCAGACCAACCCAGAATTTCTTTCTTCTTCCAGTCAATGTGAGGGTTGTGTTTCTGCAACCAGGAGGCCCCTAAGACTACAGGAAGTTCAGGTGAATTAATGATCACGAAAGTTACTTTTTCTTGATGATTACCTCCAACTGTTAAGGTAATCTCCTCCGTCCTGAGGTGTGAATTGTTCATGCTGTGACCATCCAATGCTAGCATGTTTCGTGTGTCAGCTGACGGAATGAGTTTTATGCTGTTCTTATTTGCGAATGTTTCATCCATGAATTCAGTGTCTGCTCCTGAATCAATAAACACGGCCCCCTGGAGAGACATGGAAGAGGTTTGAAAAAAAGCAGGAAACAAGAAGGAGGAGGCAGTTAGCTGGCTAAATGTCCTTTCTTTCCACAATAAAAACAGAGCTTGAACTTCCTCCGACGATCTTTCTCCTCAGGGGTAATCTTGGTTCTGCCCAACTGCATGGACTCACAATCATCGTTCTCCTCAGTGAGAGGTGACCGGCTCCTTCTTTCACGCAGGTGTGCCGGACCCTGAAATGAGGGACGACCCACCTCATGTCGCTTCTCCCCCCTTCTCTCTGTCAGCCGAACATCTATGCGAGCAGCAAGATCCTCGAGCCGTTTCAGGGAGGAGGGGTAGTCACGGGTCGCTAACTCATCCTTGATGTCTGCGTTCAGTCCTTGTATAAATGCATCCATTTGTGCTGCCTCATTCCAACGGCTATCTGCGGCCAGCAAATGAAAGTCAATTATATAGGACGAGACAGGCTGATCACCCTGTTGTAGGGACAGTAAGCCTCTTGCGGCTTCACGACTTGGAAGAACAGGGTTAAAAACTCGAATGAGTTCCTTGGAAAAAGTTTCATAGAAGTTACAAGATGCAGACCTGTTCTGCCATTCAGCAGTCCCCCACTGCTTCGCCCTTCCTGCCAGCAGAGATATAACAAAAGCCACCTTGGAGCGCTCAGTGGGAAAGGATGACGGCTGAAGCTCAAAATGAATCTCACACTGAGTCAGGAAAGCTCGACACTGGTCTGGGTCTCCCCTGAACTTCTCAGCCGGAGATAGGCGTGGCTCCCTTACCTCTGCTGTTGTCTGTGTCACTTGGGCGTGGTTAATTTGTGACGGTGGCGGCTTGGAGACAGGATTGCCAGAACGTAATGTGGAAATTATTTCCTCCATGCCGGAACCCAGCCAGGAAAGGGTCTCATCAACGTGGATGCGCCACTGCTGTGCTGGCGATGAGTCCATTTTTGGCCAGATTTTTCTATTACGAATTAGAAAAAGGCGGACCCAAGATTCAGCCAGACACAGAACTGAAAGATTAAAAAGTTTATTCAGCCACAGGAAAACGTCACTCAGGTTAAACTCCACACAGCTTCCAGGAATCACTGAAGCAGAAAGAAGGATTAGTGACTTGTAGTTTCTCCAAATCTTGCAAGGATCAGAAAAGTCACTAACCTGTTCTTGTCTTGGGTTAAACTTGAAACCCAAAGGGGAAACCTCAGTGGGTAGAAGGCAGGGATCTCCACAGCGCAGGTGAGAGAGACAGGTGACTTTTGGTTGAATAATCCAAGGGCTAGGCTGATTCAATAATCCAGGGACAGAAAAAGGGTCAATGATCGGAACAAGAGACGTCAGGCAAGGGGCAGGCAGAGGCATAAATCAGATGTAGGAAACAGGGTCATCAACCAAAATCCAAACAGTCCGTCAAGGGGCAGGCAGAGAGGCAAAATCCAAGAGGCAAGGCAAGGTCAAAACAACGATCAGTCAGGAAGGAACGCTGGATATCTACTCACACGATGGCTTTCAAAACTCTGGCACCGTCTGCTTGTCAGAGTCAGTATATATCAGGGAAGACACAGGTGCTTGGAATGCCACAGATTGCACTGCACTGCAGCAGCCACCAGGTGCATCTCATCTGCTGATTGCAGCCAGAGAGACAGGGTAGAGCAGACGTGCCAGAATCATAACAAAATGTCAAGGACTCAAAAAGACCTCCTCTAGGCAAATCAGATCACAATCTTGTTTTTCTCTGCTCGAAATATAAGCCCCTTGTTCAGAGACAACCTGTAATAAAGAGGACTGTGAGAAAATGGTCACAGGAAGCTGAAGAAGCCCTGCAAGGTTGCTTTGAGGCTACAGACTGGGACACACTGTGCCAGCCATATGGAGAGGACATTAATGCCATGACTCCCCACCAGAACCGTGAGATGCTTCCCCAATAACAAACCCTAGATCACCGGTGACCTGAAGGACCTGCTTAACAAGAAAAAAAGAGCCTTCAGAGAGGGAGACAGAGAATTATTGAGGAGTCTACAGGAGCAACTTAAAGTCAAGATAAGAGACAGCAAGGAGGTGTACAAGAAGTTGGAGAGCAAGCTCCAGCAAAACAATATCAGAGATGTGTGGTCAGGGATGAAGAAGATCACAGGCTTCATGCAGAAGGATGATCAGACCGATGGCGGTCTGGATAGAGCCAATGAACTGAATACATTCTTCAATAGGTTCAGTTCAGAAACAAGGTCAGCATCCTCCTCTCCTGCTCACAGCCAAACAGATATCACACCCTTCTTTGACCCACAGGACCCACAGCTGTCCAGTATCCACCTCAGCCATGGATCCTTCTGCTTCTATGTTTACCTTCAACCGTATCAGAAGATGCTGATGCTCCCTTTGCCTCCCCCTTCCACCTGTGTGTCTCAAGAAGTCAGGTGAAGATGCAACTGGAGAGACTGAATCGGAATAAGACTGCAGGTCCAGATCGTGTCAGCCCTACAGTCCTGAAGGGCTGTGCAGAGCAGCTCTGTGGGATTCTGCAGCACCTCATCAATCTTAGCCTGGCCCAAAAGAAGGTTCCGGTGTTGTGGAAGACCTCCTGTCTTCTTCCAGTACCAAAGAAAACTCACCCATAGGTCCTCAATGACTATAGACCTGTTGCCCTGACATCCCATATCATGAAGGTCCTAGAGAGACTCCTGTTGTCCCACCTGAGTAAGCAAACAATAAACTAGCAGGACCCCCTTCAGTTTGCTTATCACTGTGGAGTTGGAGTTGAAGATGCCATCATACACCTGCTTCAACAAACCCACTGTCATCTGGACAAAGCCAGCAGCACTGTGAGGATCATGTTCTTTGATTTCTCCAGTGCATTTAACACAATCCAACCTGAATGCCTTTGTCAGAAACTGCAGAAGACTCAGGTGGAGGCCTCAACAATCTCCTGGATCAAAGACTACCAGACAAACAGACCACAGTTTGTGAGACTGAAGGGTTGTGTGTCTAACCAGGTAGTCAGCAGCACAGGAGCACCGCAGGGGACTGTACTCTCACCATTCCTTTTCACTCTGTACACCTCAGACTTCCAGTACAAGACAGACTCATGTCATCTGCAGAAATACTTGGATGATTCTGCAGTTGTGGGGTGGATCAGAGATGGACAAGAAGATGAGTACAAGGAGCTGGTGGACCACTTTGTGCCATGGTGAGGAAACAATCATCTCATCTTGAACGTGACTAAAACAAAGGAGATGATTGTAGATTTTAAGAGAAATAGGAATAAGTCAAAAACTATTTCCATCATGGGAGAAGAGGTGGAAATGGTGGAGGAGTATAAATACCTTGGTGTTCACCTGAACAACAGACTGGAGTGGAGATGCAACTGTGAAGCCGTCTACAAGAAGGGACAGAGCAGACTGTACTTCTTGAGGAAGCTTAGGTCATTTGGTGTTTGCAGCAAGATGCTGCAGATCTTCTATAAGTCTGTTGTGGAGAGTGTGATCTCTTCTGCCATCATCTCCTGGGGTAGCAGCATCAGAGCCAGGGACTTAAAAAAGCTCAACAAGCTGATAAAGAAGTCTGGTTCTGTTCTGGGGACTCCTCTGGAACCTCTGGAGATCATTGTGCAAAGAAGGATTCTTCATAAAATGAAGAACATTATGGAGAATCCTGAGCATCCTCTTCATCAGACTGTCCTACAACAACAGAGTCTCTTCAGTCAGAGGCTTCATCAGATCTGCTGTAAGACAGACCGCTACAGGAGATCCTTCCTCCCCACAGCCATCAGCATCTACAACGGCTCTTTGAAGAAACCTGCATAATGAGCTACAACAACATTTAATTTCCCTTTGGGAATAATAGAGTATTTTTGAATTTGAATTGAATTTGAATTTGAAATAGCCTGGGCAGGACACAGTAGGATTGTAGTGAAGTCAACTCAAGTTTATTTACATAGTGCTTGTCAGCAACAAGGCACTCAAGGCATTGTACATAAGGAAGAAACATCACAATGATACAGAAATCAAACAACATAAAAACAAATCAAATGACATTAATAATCCTTGGGGGTTTACTGGTAAGAAGACAATCATTCTAAGAAATCTAAAAATCTATGTAAACAGTTTTAGTCCAAACTTTCAAATACTAAGAATCTTTCTAAGAATTCTAAAAATATATGAGCCACATTTAGGTAAAAAGAGGATACGAATAAAGACCACGTTAGGTAAGAGGAGGGGGAAAAAAATCCCATTTCACACTTTATCCTTAGCAGGATACAGTTTGAGATGTCAAAAAAAAAAAACTCAGCACAAAGAAGCAACCTATACGAGACAACATATAGCAGAGATATGGTGAAGGCTGTATGTCGGGTGTCTATGCTTATATCAACATGTGCGTGTATGAATGTGAGTGTGTGCAAACTAAGTCCATGAAGCGCTGTCACAGAGGCCATTGTCCTTGATGGTACGTTGGAATGTTCATCAACCGGCCATTTTGAGCAGCTCCACAGATGTCCTCAGGGAAGGGAGGGGGCAGAGGGAGCAGAGCGTCATGTTTACATAACTTCCAGAAGAAGTCGAATATAGCCAACCATCAAGGCCGTGCAGGGGTGCCAGAATCGGAAAGCAACAATTATTTGGGTCAGGCTAACTTTTAATTTTCTGTCAACCTTGAGAGTCTGGCTGGTGTTTCTCAATGGCGAATCCAAACAGCCAAATTCCTGGTCTTTCGCCAGATCTGAGCAGACAAGATTTATCCCATTTCTCCTGTGAGTCCAGGAAACAAAGCCAGCATGTGATATTGTAGGATCACACCCAGTTTGCGATTCTGCTCCCTTAACATTTCAGTCTGAATGTTGATAGCCCTGCAGCTCCCTTCACATAAGCCTGGCAGCCTTGCATGGCCAGAACTGCTGCCGACTTTTTCACAATTTCACGATAAGCCAGTTACCGCAGACTCCGAAAAGGAGAAATTATGTACACATCTTCCACATCCTCGACTGTCATCATTGTGAGAAACACAATCCTCCAGTTCTGCTAGGCAACAGGAGAAAAAGCGTCCTCCTTCACCGAAAGCAGAAAGGATTCTCTTTTAGGCCGATTTAGAATCGGCACTTATTGTGGTCCAAAGCTGCCGTGCTTTGAAGCTGTGTGTGTTCTACTGTGCCTTGAACCCCTGAGTGCGGACTCGAGTGAACTTGAAAGTATGACTTTTAGAGGTTCTCAGAAACCCTGAAGCTGCATCTAGAACCTCATGGTGGAACACTCACTGTTCTATTGTCTTTACTCTTGGTGTTTTCCACTGGTTGCTGCCTTTGTGTTTTACTGAGCTCCCACTTTGGGGGTGTTATGACTGCAGGCTGGTGAAGGCCGCTCCCAAAGGGGCTGCCTATGTGAAACGTATTGCTGTCTACTGGTTACATGTTCCACATGCCAAGTAAAGCCAAAGCTTTGCCCCATTACCATTTTTGCCAATAAACTGCTGGTTTGATCTTCATAGACATTCAATGTTGTTTTCATCTTTGTTTGATTAGTTATTTTACCCCTTTTGTAGAATTATGCATGCTCGATTAGGTGAAGATTACTGAATCAGAATAGCAAAGTCAGGGCTGTTGACTTATTAATATCCACATAGATAAAGACAAAGCGTTTGTGTTTATTTTGTGCAAAAGTAATTTATCTATCGAAATAAAGTTAGTGTTCCCCCGCCAGTCAGTGGAACAGTTGATAAACAGTGACATTCAGTGTGATTTTGGTAATAATTATTGATTATTTATGGTAATTAACTAATTGTAATTATTGAGAGCTGTGAGCCCATAATCACAACACCAGAGTGCATCTCTGATTTCTATTTGTAAGCAATGATTTTGGCTAAGAACAATAATTTTTCTGAATTCTGATTTTTAATAATAATTTTTGATAAATATTTATTATTTACGCTGTCAAGCGGAAGAAGAAGTCCGATCGGCTGTGGTTGGCTTGTGGGACTCCTGAGGCGGCTGACAAGTACCATGAGGCCAAGCGTGCCGCGGCCCAGGCTGTGGCATAGGCAAAAACTCGGGCCTGGGAGGAGTTCGGTGAGGCCATGTAGAAGGACTACTGGTTGCTCACAAAGCGATTCTGGCAAACCGTCTGGCGCCTCAGGAGGGGGAAGCACTGCTTTGCCAACGCTGTTTGCAGTGGGACGGGAAGCTGCTGACCTCAACTGGAGACATTATCGGAGGATGGAAGGAGCACTTCGAGAATCTCCTCAATCCTGCCATCACGCATTCCCTGGTGGAAGCAGAGGCTGGGGACTCGGGGTTGGACTCTTTCATCACCCAGGCTGAAGTCACCGAGGTGGTTAAAAAGCTCTGCAGTGGCAGGGCTTCAGGGGTGGATGAGATCCACCCTGAGTACCTGAAGTCTCTGGATGCTGTGGGGCTGTCATGGTTGATACGCCTCTTCAACATTGCGTGGCGGTCGAGGACAATACCTCTGGACTGGCAGACTGGGGTGGTGGTCCCCCTTCATAAGAAGGAGTTTGGTCTGCATTGCCAGCACTAAGTGCCGGTGCATGTTGGACTCCGGCAGGGCTGCCCTTTTTCACCGGTCCTGTTCATAACTTTTATGTACTGGATTTCTAGGCACAGCCAAGAGCCGGATGGGGTCTGGTTTGGTGACCAGTGGATTTCGTCTCTTATTTTAACAGATGCATGGTCCTGCTGGTCCCCTTTACCCAAGACCTACAGCATGTACTGGGGCAGTTTGCAGGCAAGTGTGAAGCGGCTGGGATGAAGATCAGCTCCTCCAAGTCCGAGGCCACGGTTCTTGACCGGAAAAGGGTGGCTTGTCGTCATCAGGTTGCAGTGGAGTTCCTGCCTCAAGTAGAGGAGTTCAAGTATCGAGGGAAGAATCGAGCGGGAGACCGACAGAGGGATCGGTGGGGCTGCCAAAGTAATGCGGGCGCTGTGCCGGTCTGTTGTGGTGAATAGAGAGCTGAGCTGAAAAGCAAAGCTCTCGATTTACCAGTCGGTCTATGTTCTACCCTCATCTATGGCCATGAACTTTTGGTCATGACCGAAAGAACGAGATCCGAGATAAGCGGCTGAAATGAGCTTCCTCCGTAGGGTGGCCGGGCACTCCCTTAGAGATAGGGTGAGGAGCTCGGCCATTCGAGAGGGGCTCGGAGTAGAGCCGCTGCTCCTCCACATCGAGAGGACCAGTTGAGGTGGCTCCTGGACGCCTTCCTCGGGAGGTGTTCCAGGCACGTCCTACCGGGAGGAGGCCCAGGGGACGGCCCAGGACTCTCGCTGGAGATATCTCTCGGCTGGCCTGGGAACACCTTGGGCTCCCCCCGGAGGAGTGAGGGGGTGTCTGGGGAGAGAGACATCTGGGTGTCTCTGCTTAGTCTGCTGCCCCCGCGACCTGGTCCCTGATAAAGCAGAAGAGAGTATGAGTATTAGTATTTATTAACCAAGAATTATAATTCTTACATTATTGGCATCCCTGGGTGGGCCTTAAACTGATAGATACCACTATTGCACAGATTGAACAATTGTGACATCCTTGGAACTTATAACCTCTATTGTGAGCTTTTTTGAGTTTTTTTAAAGATGCTTATAAGCTACAATATATCTTGACTAGAATTTGCTCAATTCTACTGCAGATTAGTAAAAATAATCCCTCTGAAGTGCTCTGTGGATAAAAGTTGGAAGTGGTATAGTTTATGGTGTGAAATTTGACTTAATTTTCCTGCTGGCCAGCCCTGCTCTGCAAACAGCAGCTACAGCAAAATCAGCTGTTACCATAGCAATCATATTCCTGTAACGGTAGGGGGCATCCTATCTGCCTCTAGTGTATGTTGAGTGCAATCAGCTTTTCCCATGGCAACCAAATTCCTGCCACAGTACGAAGCACCTAATCTGCCTCTCCTGTCCGTTGGGTTCAACTACAGCTGTAACACTCTCCCAGTCAGGGAGGGAGCAACACTCACATCTAGTGGCCATTGAGTAAAATTGCAGTTGCAACTGGATTTTCACCGTTGCAGACCGGCATTCGGTTCCATCTGGTGGTCACTAGTGAGAATTGACGTTCCAACCAAGGAAATTAACTACTTTGATTGAATCGTTTTAGTTTAACACAGGCAGATAATTCCATGACCTATGGTCAGAGGGCATAACTTGAGCAGAAAATTGAAGTTATTGATCATTTAATACCACTTCTGCTCTGACATTTAAGCGTTTTAGCTGGGTTTTCTTGTGTGTGAAGCATGTTTTGGTCAGACAAATACA
Source organism: Crenichthys baileyi (assembly GCA_036173005.1). Lineage (NCBI taxonomy): Eukaryota > Metazoa > Chordata > Actinopteri > Cyprinodontiformes > Goodeidae > Crenichthys > Crenichthys baileyi. The sequence continues at coordinate 179,500 of JAHHUM010000692.1, read as the reverse complement.
ACTAACTTTAGTGTAACTTGGTAGGTCCTGCTAGAAGGTAAATGACCTATGGTGTGTATCACTAACATTCATTTGAAGCTAAGATAGTGTTTGAATGTTTTAATTCACTTATACCACTTTTACTTTAAAAAAAAAAAAAAAAAATTGTAATTTTCCTTTTGTTTTGCTTGATTATTTCCATTAAAGCATAGACTTGGGTATTATGATTTCTAATTATAATGTTTGATAAATATTTATTAACCAAGAATCATAATTCTTACAGGCTATGGTATCAGTCTGTCCCATTGCTGTGCCTAGTTTCTATTTTCTGTTTGTAGATTGGTAGCAGATGCCCTGCTGTCATACACCACTAGACACGTGCTGAGTCCTTCAAGTGCAGATATAGGGAGAACACTGGTCTGGATAAGGTGGAAGTTTCTGGGATGTAGGAGGGATCAATCTGTATACAGGGTGCCATGGGTGAGGAGTCTTTGAGCAGAGCTTCAACAGCTGCATCAAGAATTTAGTGGTGAACATTGACCTAAGAGGACTTTTCTGAATCACTCAGGGTTTAATTCTGACCCATCTCTCCTGGCAAGACGTCCTTCCTCTTCATCCTTTTCTAAGACAATGCAACCTCCACTTCCATATCCAGTTCTCCCTGCTCTTCTAGCTTTTCATTTGCCCAATGAACAAAACAGTCAGCTTCATCAGGGAAATCTTTCACTATCTTTTTCAGTGAATCTTGTTGTGACAAGTCTATACGCTGAGAGGAGGTCCATTCCTTTGGTCTGTAGATTGTTGGATAGTGGTGGGGTGAACTCAAACCCGGAGGAATAGCTGAGCTGTTAGCACAGTCTCTTATCGGAGTAAGCCGTCTCTCTGTTCTCTGGCTTTGGTTTGTGTATTTGATGCAGGTTTCTTCAGCTGCATTATGGCAGAGAGTGCGGACACCACTTCAACAAAAAGGCTGCCATGAGTTCTGCCATAGTTTCTGAAATTTTTCCTCAGGGCTTTATGTTTGGTTCACCATCTCGTCTCTCTAATAGGTGAAATGGGTTTGTGCGTATTGTCCTGGCTCTCAGTCTCCCACACACGCACTCTTGTGTTGTGATTATTAATCTGACAATATTATTTAATATTAATATTTTAATATTTTATCAAATAATATTTCGGTCTGTTAAGGGTTGTCCTGTGAATACCAGCCCAGTAAGGCGATGGTATTAGGACAAAGTTGAAAGGTGTGAGCCAAGCTCTGACATTATTGAACAGCATAAACTCTGCACACACATGGAATGAATTCACACATATCCTTAAAATACAAGAATTTATTAACACAAATAAGTCAACTCAAAATCAAACATATTTCAATCAACAAACTCTTTACTATGCTAAAACAATGCAACCAAACTACCAAGCAGAATTAGGAAGACTAATGGGCTATGTACAATATAAACAAGTTGATTAAAGATGATTGAAAATCATGACCAAAAGAGTGATGCAACATTACCAAGCAATGTTTATGTTTGAGAACCAAGGATTATCTTGAAAAATCTGGGAATGAAGTTAAGTTAGTCTTGGAACCAACTTAGGCAATAATCAGCAAACGTTAGACAACCATTCACAATGCAAGATCAGATAAAATATTATTTTATCAAAATAATATTTTCAAGAATGATCTGCTGAATAAAACCAACCTTCTGGATGAATAATTTCTCAATGGTGTCTAATTAGTTGCCTTTATTTATTAAAATAATATTTGAAGAAATATTATTAAGGGAATATTTGGAAAAGAGCCAAATCTTTCTGGAGAAATGGAGCTTAATGGTGTTTACTTAGTTATCAGGTTTAGTAGAATAATGTTTAGAGACTATTATTCACTAGATTGAAAACTAACAACCTTTCTGTTAAATATTCTGTATTAAGCAGGTGTTCTTAAGCTGTTAGCAGTTAAGCTAATAAAGGAGGCTGATAGCTTAGCACCAGCATCAAATACATACCTTTAAAATACCAGGGTCAATAAAAGGGTCAAAATGCATAAGCGCGGACGGCGCGTTATGGTCAACCTTCTGTGTTTAAAATCACCCTTTAACTAAAGTTTGTCTTAACTTTAAAAACACAAACACAGAACACAAAGCTGATCACGTGTGCAGATAGCCTACTAGCACTAAGGTAGCAGTTTCACACAACAAAACCAAACTTCATAAAAATGAAAAACGTTTAGATCATTTCATCCTAACTTTCTATTATTCACTCTGCCCAAAACCTAACCTCTGACCATGCTGAGGAAAAGATGTCCGGGGCGGCGAAGTTTGAAGAAACGTCCACAGTCAACAAGCGGTTAGCTTTCGGCTAGCCTAACGGAGCTGTGGGTGGGCGGCCCATTCTGTCAGCCGGCCAAAACTGCATGTTACCGGTGATGCGGCTACTCGTCGTCCTTCTCTCAGGCAAGGAAAACCGCTTCACCCGGGTTGCAGAGACCGCGTCTCTGCTGGGGACTTTTCTGAGACACCGCAGGCCTCGGAGAAAAAGTCAAGCCAGGCGTGTACCTTAATTCCCGTTTTTATGAATGAATACTGGGTACACAAACAGTTATTCACTCATACTTATCTTTGCATATGATCGGTGATCATATGAGACTCTTGCATCCAGTTTGAAGAGATTATGTCTTTTTGCCAACAAAAAGACCTCAGCGCGCTGTGTCCCTCCATCCAGTTCCTCTCGGGAGCTGCTTGGGAGAGGTCGGCTTGTGGGAGAGGGGGTGCTCTTATTCAGACAGTGGCATCATGGGAAGTCTGCTGCTACCCTCCCTTTCCTCAGTTGCTGGAAGTCAGTTAAATGCACTTTATTTTGAAAATTCCAGAAGAGTTTGTACCGGAGTTTTAATGTTGAAATCCATGGCTTAGGGTCCCAACACTTGTGTATGATTCCCTGATGAATACAACAATGTCATCAAGCAGGTCAACTAGTGTTCCACTTTCAATGACACTATGGGTGGTATCGGACAACCCAAGATTTAGGACCTGTGCATGGCATCACACATGCTGATGGGTGGAGTATTTGGATGACATTAATGCAGAGGAACCGTTGTATTGACCCTGCATTTTGAAAAGCTCCATCAGTGGAGCTGCTGATGCACAGACCTATGTCCACTGTCAGGTGGTCAAGCACTCCAGTTAACAGAGTCACAAATGCTGCACTTAGGACCGCAACCAGCCTTTCATGTACAACGTCTGAGACATACCTCTAAATCACAGTTGTGTCAAGCTGCAAAAACATCACTGCTTTCTAAATGTCTGCAGATATGTTCTCTTCAATTAACTGATTGATAGCATTGATTACTGCATTCACAGTTGTTTTTGACAGGAGGGTACTGAAAGAGCCTCTGCCTTGTTTTCCCGAAGCATGGATCTTTTTGCTTTTTAAAATTGCACAGCTGAGGTGCTATTTTGAGCACACGTGTTTTTTTCCTAACAACATAATTAGTTGTAGAAATTGTCTCAGTCAAGACTGCCAATGTCCAAGGTGTATGCAGCTTCAGTGTGCTTATTCCTGTAGCTTTAGCCTCTCTTTCTTAAGACCTTCACAACCTCCATTACACGTACCAACACCCAATGTCTCTTCCTAACTCGTCTCATGGTGTCCTGTCAGCTGTCTCTCTCATGCTTTGGTGCACAAGCCTCCAGGCAGTTGATGTTTTCAATAAATTGTCTGCTAAAATTGTTTCGCCCTTGCTCTACTTCTTCTTTTAGCATTGTGAAGCTCTTCTTAGAACTGTCTTAAAATCCAAAAGTGCAAAAGCAAACTCCTGCAATTTTTTAACTGGTCTGGATTTTGATCAGGAGTGTATATATTACCAGTTGCCTGAATTTGTTATTTTGAAATCCTGTTATTCATTATATTATTATTTTTTTATTTCAGTCATTAAAATACCAGAATTTGCAAACAACTTTATATTTTTGTCTGATTACTTAAATTTTATTGTATTTTATATTTTTTATTTGGAAAACAACACATCTTTAATTCTTTAAAAAACGAAGAGCTTTAATTTATGATGGTGTCGTCAGATCTGCAGTCTTTTGTCTTGGACACCTAAAAAGCTGACCTATCAACTGATCTTCTTCTGGTAGCTGGATGAGGACACCAGACAGAGGTGGAGCAACCGAACAGGTAATGAGGGAGTGCTCAAGTTCTGGTAGGCCTCAGTCCTGGAGATCTTTGACTCCCACTTCTGACTGGACTTTTCAAGCATTGTTGTTGTAGTAAGAATTATTTTAAAGTCAACTTTTGTCTTGTTTAAGAACCAAAGAATAATAATAAATATTTCTGTCATTTCATCTTTATAAATAATTAAAACTAGTTCTAGAAAGTGTTCCAATATGTTTCACTCTGACTGGAAAATACAAAGATCTGCAGCATGTTAAAGCTAACTCTAAGGCTGGGGGTCGCCAAGGAACCTTGTTTCTGCCGGTCCGAGAGGTGAGTGAGTGGGGTCGGCAGGAGGAAATGTGCAAACTTGAGCAGATTGTGGAGGTGCATACAAAAATGTTGCACTACTACCATCTCTTGGATTTTATTTCAACTTCATTTTCATTTCCTTAAACTCTCTTAATTAGTCCAGTATTTCTTAAAAAACGAAAAATCCTTCCTTTCCCTACTTCATTACTTAACTAAGCAACCACATTTTCAAACTTCATTTTAAACTTCATACCTACTCCATATAATCAAAACATGTTCTACAGTTTCTGTGGTATTACATCAATTACAAAAACCAGTAAGATGATTTCCCATCTTTCAAAGAGTGCTGTTTAGGAGACAATGGCCAGATCTTATTCTATTTATGACCAACTCTTTCCTCATATTTTTCCTCTGTTTCTTGTAACCTCAACTGTATTTTGTATTCTATATAAATGTCTCCCTTTAGTCTCATTATCCCACCTCATTTTCCATCATTTCTTACTTTCTTTCCAAACTATACTTTGGCCTTCAGATTTAGATGTCTATCTGCAGATCATTAACTACTTTAACAGTTTCCTTAGCCAACCTACCTTCTGCTACCCAAAATACCTACATGAGCAGGAGTCCACATTAATACTATATTTTTTCTTGTTCACACAATCTATGATGAACAAAAACAATTTTATACAGAATGGTCTTGTGAGTATTTCTACTTCCCTTTTCAACAATGCTGACAATGAATGACTACAAATTATTAGTTTCTTTATTCTGCTGTCCTCCAACCATTCTAGAGCCAACAGTATAGCACATCATTCTACGGCATTTATTATTAAATGTGGAGATCATGGTGGACTTTCTGATGTTGGACCATTTGTTCGCTACTACATAGCCCAGTATGGTCTGCTACCACAACTCCCAGCAGGCATTGCAGCTGCTACCACAACTCCCAGCAGGCATTGCAGCTGATAGGAAGGGGCGTAGCAGCTCTGATGTCACAGTGGACTATATAACAAATATGAGGCCTCTCCCCCTTTGCTTTTCACACTGGAAACCGGGACCGGTATCCTGCAACTGGAACGCATCATTCTGGAGAAGAAACTCACACGTGGGCTTTCATTCATTCTCCACGTTGGCCAAAACTCATAAAAGAGGGTCCTGGGATAAGAAGACCAGGAAAACTTTACTGTACCCATCGAAGACGTGGATTTAACATGTGACCCAAAAAACCCATGGAGGTTTCAAGGAGATGAAATTTTCATCCTAGTTTTGTTCCAGTCGACTGCTGACGGTCCGTCATATTTTTCCCCTTTGCCAAAGGAGGCCAAAGGACAAAGACTGACCGCTTTCCTTCTGAGTTATTCACGGACGCGTGAAAACTCTTTCCCCCCTTCTCTCCGCTGCTCCAAGAAGGCGACACCAAGTAATCCTGTTTTGTTTATTTCTATTAGAAATAGCTTGGGCAGGATAGAGTAGGATTTTAGGGCGATTTAGAATCGCCACTTATAGTCCAATGTGTTCTAAGTTGTATGTGCATGCAATGTCTTATTGAAACTTTGATTGCTGTTGGACTCTGAAAGCCGCCGTGCTTTGAAAGCTGTGTGTGTCTCACTGTGTGAAAACCTGAGCGCAGGTGCATTGTAAAATTCGACTGCTAGAACTTCATGGCACCATTTCTTTTTTGAATAAAAAGCCCAGTGTTTCTCCACTGGTTGCCGCCGTAGTGTTTTATGACCCTTTGTGTGTTCCACTGAGCTACACTTTTAGCTCAGTGGAAGCTAAACACTAAATATTTACGTGGCTAAAGAGAAAGCGTTTGTGTTTACTTTGAGCAAGAGTGATTTGTCAGTCAAAATAAGGTCAAAGTTCCCCCACCTTTGGTGAAGCGGTTGATTAAACAGTGACATCTAGTAATAGTTATCAATTATTACTGAGAATTTAATAATTGTAATTATCAAGGGCTTTGAGACATAATTACAACACCAGAGGACATCTCTGATTTCGATTCGTAAGTAAGGATTTTTGGTTAAGAAATTAACTTTTCTCAAATTATGATTTTAAGTTAAAATTCTTGATAAATATTATTAATCAATAATCATAATTCTTACACTGAGAACACCACCCCCACATAGCCGCTCACCATCCTCAACAGCTCTGTGTCTGCTATGAACCACTTCCATTTCTTAGGAACCACCATTTCTCTAAACCTGAGATGGTCCTCATACATAGACAATGTTCTGAAGATGTCCCAGCAGAGACGGTACCTCCCGAGGCAGCTGAAGAAGTACAACCTTTCCCAGGACCTGCTGGTCGTCTTCTACACTGCCATCATTTATTCTGTCCTGTCTTCATCCATCTCAGTGTGGTTTTGCTCATCCACAAAACAGGACAGGTCTAGACGGCAACGAACAATCAGGTCTGCAGAGAGAATCATCAGTTCTGACCTTCCCTCCATCCACGACTTGTTCAGGTCTAGGGTCTGGAAAAGGGCAGCTAAAATCTCAGAGCGCTGTCTGCTAAAACCAGCCACCAAAGAGTCAGTTTCTTCCCCCAGGCTGTTTCTCTGATGAACACACAGAACAACACCATGCATACTTGGATTGATCACACACTATATTCTGTTGTAAAGTCAATTGTCTATATATGTACATTAAAAAATATATTTTTTATTTCCACTTTTGAGAGCAAAGTGTACCTGAACAAAATTCCTTCTTTGTGTCTCAAACTTGACAATAAAGCTTATTCTCATTCTGATTAATAACTGATAATGATCTATCTACATTAAAGTGAGCCCATGTCCATGTAGGTCTTAAAGGCCATTGGACAGTTGGCCTAAATTCTGTTTTATACTTTAAATGTTCTTGCTCTATCATCCCCCACCCACCCAAAATAGTTTTCCCCTCCTTTCCTCTTTCCCAACAATTTTCTAACACATTCTTACCTGGATGACTCTAATTATGCTCTTTCAGATTTATCCAATAATTGATCATTAACAGTTGTCTTCTAATACATAATGGGATTTCTCCTGACTCTACTTGCAACACACATACTGGGGTTGTTTAAACTGCCCCTAAACAAATTCTCTATGCTCAAGCTTCTATAAAATAATTTTTTTTAACCAAGTTTTAGCCGCTGATCCATATACCACACTACCATAATCTATTCTTATACGAATTAATGACACCTACATATTTTTAATGAATCAAAGTTAGCACCCCATGTCCCTGCTAGACACCTCACAATATTAAGTGTTTTTTTTTTTACTTTTCTCTATAACATGCTCTATATGGCTATTCCAAGGTAATTTACTATCAAAAATTAAACATAAAAAACAAAAACCATTCCTACATCTTTCCTGTAATTTTTGATCTACTCCAATTTGTGAAAAACATGACTTTAGTGTTTTCAGCTGAAAATGTAAAGCCCCATTCTACTCCCCATTTTTCATCTTATCTATCCCCTCTTAAAGTTTCATAATAAGATTATCTTTTTTCTTTTTCCTTTTTTCCATAATCTGCCATCATCAAAAAGGGATTTACCATGTGAAGATTTTTACCTGAAGATAAAAATATCATTAATCACAACTTAAAATAGAATTGGAGTTACCACACATCCTTGAGGAGTTCGCACTCTTACTCGTTGTTTTCCGCTTTATCCGGGGGCAGCAGACTCAGAAGAGACACCCAGACTTTCCTTCCAATAGACCTCCTGAACGAGGATCCAAGAGTGTCATACAATCACACGATCATATGCACAAAGTTAAGTAACGGGGTAATTAAAGTACAAGCATGGCTTGACTTTTCTCTCTGAGACCTACAGAAGCAAACTGTGTTCCAGAGAGTTCCCAGCAGAGACCCTGTCTCTATGACGCCGAGTGGAGTGGTTTTCCCGGTCTGAAGGAAGGACAACGGGACAGCAGCACCGTGGCCACAGCAGCAACGTGCAGTTTGGCTGGGCCAGCAGAACGAGCTGCCCCTTTCCCACAGCTATGGAGGTTAACTGCAAGTTAACTCTTTGTTCACCGTGGATGCTTTCCTCAACTTCGTCGCCCAGGACAATTTCTCCTCAGCCCGTTCACGTAACAGGTAGTGTGTGGGAAGAGAAGATTAGTTTAGACTTAAATAATCTAAATAATGTTTGTTTAATGACATTTATGGCAGCTCATTAAACACCATTGAAAATTAGTCATCCAGAAGGTTGGTTTTATTCACCAAATCATTCATTAAAATGTTATTTATCAAAATAACTTTTTATCTGATCTTGCATTGTGAATGGTTGTTTAAAGCGTTGGTGTCTGGAGATCCTGTGTTGTGTTTTTTTTACCTGCTATTCACATGGCTTCTTAACCAGAGGGCGTCTGAGCTTCAAGCTGGAGGAACGCAGGTGTTATCCATCACGACAATCAAAGGAGGAGTATAAAAGATGTTGGCTGTCAGTACTTCGACGCCTGAGTGTTTGCCAAACTTTAGAAAGACCGCTTACCTGTTGTGTGCTCCTTCCATATTCCATCTGAGCTCTGGCTCCCGTTGCCTCGTTCCTGTCTCCCTGAAAGCCCAGAAGATTTGAACCTCCAAGCGAGATTCCTCGGTTCAGTTTCAAACTGACAGCTATATGTTTTGGGTTCCTCCCGAATGCCTGCAACGAATCCTGCTCACCCTCCACCAAAGTCACCCACCCCAGTGCCCGTGGCCACTATCCTCAAGGACACCTTCAGGTGCAGTAACCCGGCCAACGGAGCCGCACTTCAAGTTCTCCCCACGTACATGGACTCTGAGGCCTTCCTGGATCTCCTCTCCGAACCTCAACGTACCTCTCCTCCATTGCACCAGCTACCAAAACCTGTAAGCAAAATTAGTACTCAGGATCTTTATCTGTCACATGAAAGAAAAGGAACCCAACTCACCTGCTGTCCTTCCCTTTCAGTTGCGAAGTCTCTTGTTTCCAGTCCGACCCTGAACGCCACTGTAAAAGGAATAAAATGAACTGATTACCTTTTACCCGTCTCCTGATTGTTGTCTGCATATGGGTCAGAGCCGTTAAAGAAAAAAACATGACAAAAAGGTATACCAATTATTGCCTAAGTTAGTTTCAAGACTAACCTAACTTCATTTCCAGATTACTTTTGCAAATGTTCATGGAGGTGCATGAGGCAAAGGTTTATTGGCTAGGAGACATTGACAGTCCAGATGGGGATGTAATTTCTAAGTGGGGCCGGTACATTCAACTCCAACTTCCAGAAACTAAAAAACCTTTTTTGGACTATCATTGTACAATGTTCTAGGACGTTTCAAAAAGCATAGAGTTTGAGGAAAAATCCAAAGTTCCGGAATCGGTGACACACATAACCTTGTTTGTAAATAAACATTTTAATGCAAAAGACTTGGGACCAAAGATGAAAGTTGCAACCACAATAAAATGGGAAGAAATAGACAATCCATTAATGTTCCAATCACAGGATGCAACAATGATTAAGATTGTAAGCGAAACATTGATGAAATCCAAACCACAAGTGGTGACTGTGCCTGTTAATTACACAGGGAATGCTAAAACATGTTCCAGATCACGTGTTGTCAAAACATGATACAGATGAGGGGTTGGTAAAATCGGCCAACCCATTTAAGGTTCAGTTGAAACCAAATGTAGACCTTCTATTCTGTCCATAATACCCGTTAAAGGTAGAAGCAGAAAAAGGCAGTAGCAAAACTATTGAAGTACTACTAAAAGCAGGAGTATTGGTGGAAACAAACAGTCAGTGCAACACACCAATATTTCCAGTCCGAAAGGCAGATGGATCAAAATATCGTCTGGTTCATGATTTAAGGATCATCAATCAGGTTGTTCAGGATTGGCCTGCAGATGTGCCAAATCCACACCCTGCTAACTGCTGTTCCACCAGAAGCACAGTTTTTCACTGTCATTGATCTCTGTTCTGCGTTTTTCAGCATCCCTTTAGCAGAAGAGTCTCAACATTTGTTTGCGTTCACATACAGAGGCAAAAAGTACAGTTACACTCGCTTATCACAAGGGTTTAAACACAGCCCTCATGTGTTCAACTACATCCTAAAACAGGATCTTGAAGAGTTGAGACTGAACAGCACATTGCTCCAGTATGTTGATGATTTATTAATCTGTGCACCCACATTGGAAGACTTTCATCAAGACTCAATGAAAGTCCTTCAGAGATTGGCTGAAGGAGGTCATAAAGCCTCAAAGGAAAAACTTCAATATTGTCAGCCGCAGGTAGAATACCTGGGCAGAGTGATTTCACAAGGAACCATTGGCATTTCGCCTTCGCAAGTCGAAGGTGTCAGCAAACCACCATGCCCATGAACAGTTGGTGAGATGATGACGTTTTTGGGGATTACAGGATTTAATGCAAACTGGATAGAAGACTATGCAGAAAAAAAAGCACCGTTAAGAGAGCTTATGAAAGAATCTGGAAATCAGTCTTTGAAAACCATGTTAAAATGGTTAAAGTAGCTTTTGAAACACTAAAGCAGGAAACGCAAGTGGCACCCACTCTGGCGTTGCCAGACTATAACAAGCAATTCTACCTATATGTGGCAAACAGAAAAGGTGTACGTCTCAGCAGTACTGATGCAGGAAACCTGTGCAGGTCAGCGGAAACAAGCTATTGCTTATTATAGCACAAAGCTTGACAATGTAGCACAGGGCTGACGGTTCATGTTTCAGAGATCATCTCGGGAACCATGCAGGATTTGCAACCGGTGAACAAAGAGGCGAGGACTTTGAAACTGTAAAAATTGAAATGTGTGAGCAACCATGCTCAGCACAATTAGAATTAAAAGCCCTGACTGAGGCATGTAAACTGGCAAAAGGAAAGGTGGCAAACATTTTCACAGACTCGGTTATGCTCATGGAGTTTGTTATTTGTTTGCTTCTCTCTGGAAACAAAGAGGGTTCAAAAGAGCAGATGGAAGTCCAGTTCTACATAAAGAGCACCTTTAACAGTTAATTGATGCAGTGATGCTCCCCTCAAAACTGGCAGTAATAAAGTGTTGGGCACAACGCAAAGGTAATTATGTAGTCATAAGAGGTAATAATAAGGCAATAGACGAAGCAGCAAAAATGGCATCCCGATGCCAGATGGCTATCTTGGCACCTGTAGTGTCATTGGAACCTTTGGTAACGCCAGAAGACTTGATACTGATTCATCAAGAGGCAAACAGCAGTGAGCGTGACTTGTGGGCAAAAAGAGGTGCAACAATGAGTGAGAATGGTTTGTGGAGATCACAGAATGGCCTACTGGTGGCACCAGTGGCATTGTTAACAATGCTGATTTCAGAAGCGCAAGGTGCAGATCACTGCGGTAGAGGTAAGGTGATAGAGAAGTTGAGAAATCAAGGTTTTTGGTCCCCATATTTGTGAGCCATGGTAGATGAAAATCTCATACAATGCGAAATATGCGCTCAAAATAATGTTTGCAAAGGCATAAAATCACCCATTGGACACATTCCGGTCCCTGAAGGACCATTCAAAAATCTTGTGATAGATTTTGTAGACATGATCAAACCAGTTCCGGGTAAACAGTTCATCCTGGTAGTGATTGATCGGTTCAGTCGATGGGTTGAAGCCGTCCCATCAAAAACACTGGGAGCAGATACTGTTATCAAATTCTTAGCAAGAGAAGTGATTCCCAGATTCGGGATCACGTCTGAAATAAGTTCTGATAATGGCTCAGCATTTGTGCAGAAAACAGTCAAAGGTGTTTTGAAGCAGTTACGGATCAAACAAAGGTTTGGTGCAGTCTACCATCCCCAGAGCCAGAGAATGGTTGAGAGAATTATGGAACCTTGAAAGCTAAGCTAAACTGGGTAGATGCTTTGCCACTCGCACTAATGAGCTATCGTATGCAAATGCATAGGAGCACCCATCTAACACCGCATGAAATGCTGACTGGCAGACCTATGCCTGTGCATCAATGGAGGCTACCATTCAAGGGACCAGCCCTTGAACAGTTACAGAGTTGAAAGCTTATATGGAACAACTAACTGCTATCCACAGAGCCATCTATTTGCAGGAAAAAGCCAAAAGTTCCAGTCCAGAGATGGTGGTGAACAAACCTGTGGAGCCTGGAGATCTGGTGTACGTGAAGGTGTACAGGTGCAAGTGGCACAAACCAAGAGGTAAAGGAACATTTAACATTTCATTTTCAAAAGATGTCCCAGCAAAAAGTGACCAAAATTAATTTTGAAATGTCAAATTTGAAAATTAAAATGTATTAATAGAAATGCTTTTTCATTTTAAAGTCATAAATGCATTTTGTGACTCATAAAAGAAATTACTAATAGATCTTTCAAACTGCGTTTTCATTTTCTTCTTCAAGACTGCTCATTGTGTAACAAAACTAAAAAAATAACTAAGAGGAAAATGCTTCTTCATTTTCATGCCTGCGCCCGCAAAAAGTGTTCCATAAATCAATCTGACTTCGGCAACTCATCTTCTCCTGCCCCAGACCGCACCATTATGCATCTTGTACGGTAGGTGGTGGAGACTGCAGGCAACATGGGGCTCCATCACACCATCGCACAAGCCTTGTGTTTGTGGCTGATTTCGTGAGAAGCATGTGTCTACAGACTCGAAGACCGCAGTTTCAGACCTGCAGTTCTAGATCTCTTCTCTTCCGCGACAGCACCATCTATTTCCTTGTCGGAAAGTAAGTATTAAACGTGAATCAAATTGTATATATATATATATATATATATATATATATATATACACACAATACCAGTTAAACCTTTGAGATACAATTTCTCACTTAATGGGTTTTTTTATTGTCATGACTAATTACATTGTAGATTCTCACCACAGGCAACGAAACTGTGAATGAACACGTAGAATTATATAGTAAGCAAAAAGTGTGAAGCAACTCGAAACATTTTTATATTTTAGATTCTTCAAAATAGCCATCCTTTGCTTTGATTAATAATAATATTAATAATAATAATAATAATTTTGACTTTATGGATGTCACAATAGAGAGACATCTGCATTTTAACCCATAACTTTATGTCAGCTTCCACAGTGTTTGTGTGCAGGTTATGTGCTGTGCTGGGCCTTGCTGTGTTTTTGCTTTTTCCTTTTTTCTTTAGGGTGTGACGGGCAGGTGCTCCTGCACAGGTGTTCCTCATTCTGACAGCAATCAGCTGGGTTTTTAAGGAGTGGAGGACCAAGGGGAGGCGTCAGCCTGTTGTGTCCACTTAGTGGTAAAAGGCTTGACCCCTGCTCTAATGCAGTTTGTTTTTTCCAAGGAAACTAATCGTTTCATTGTCTTCCCCTGTTCAGCAGATCCTGCCCAGTCGGGGTTCTCATGGAGTAACCTGAGCCTGCTTATCCCTGAATCGTGTCTTAAGGAGAGTGGAAACCCAGAAACGTGACGTCTTTTCTGACTCATGGTCTCTGTTCACTACCTCCAAGCCCATCCTCTCAAGAAGAACCGTTGGACTCAACTCAGAGGAGCACTCACCTGCCTGTCCACCCTCCATCGTTCACCTCAAGTCGCAGCAGAGTTTTTTTCCCCGCGGAAGAAAGGACAGTTTTTTTCTGACTGGAGACCGCCTGCCAACCACTGACGCTGTGGGGGAAGGACTCATCCCCCTACCTCCTTACCCAGCCTCTCACTCAATAAGTCCATCAAACTATTCACTATCAGCAAGATCTTCTGTTTTTTTCCCCTGAGTCTGGACCCAGCTAAACTTGTTTTTTGTGCACGTCCAGATAACTCCGGAATTGACCCGCTTACCCAGTTCCTGGTTCTTGTTCATCCTAGCTTCAACTGTGTGAAAATAAATTGTTTTCAAACTTTCTCTTTACCTCTCATGGTTGTGTGTATCAGAGTCTTAACCAGCATTATGACACTTTAGGAAGCAGTGGGCTGACACTGTGTGGCGCCATGGGGAGCTTTCTGGGGCTAAGGGTCTTGCTCAGGGACCCAACGACTGAGACAGATGGAATGGGGGTTCGGAAGGGTAACCCACCAGTTACATGACGAACTCTTACAACCTGAGCCAGAGTTACCTCTACTGAGTTGCTTTCTTGGTATTCTCTCCATGAGCTTCATGAGGTGGTCACCTGAAATGGATTTCCAAAGAACCTTGAAAGAACTTCCCAGAGGTTCATTGAGAGACGACCAAAGGTTAATATTTCAGTCAATATATATCTTACTATGTATGTTTTAAACTGTTTAAATTGATATCACTCTGTTACCTATATTTTCAGAATGTAGTTTAGAAAAAAATTAACTTGGACTAACTAGGCTCTCTCTTTTTCAGTTGCATGTAACTGTCGAACAGAAAAACTTTGCCCATATTGGACAGATTCAGGACCTGCTGCACAAACTTTCACTGTCCCTTTGGCAGCTCAACTTTATTTAATCCCAAACAGTTGGGTCTGAACAGCAGCTGGGCATAAACAAGTAAGCAGACCAGAAATTGTTAAAGTTCAGTTGTAAGAGAGTGTATTCAAAGTTTTGAGGCACCCAGCAAACTTCATTTTCATTTTACATTTTGCTTTTAGAAAGGAACCCTGATGGCTGCAAGAATGAAGGATCTTCAAAAACTCTCTGTCCTGCATTGAACAGAGAGGAGCCGTCGACCACTATGTTCCGATCCATCAAGCTGCCATGAAGCAGATGAGCTGAGATTGCTCAATCTCTCCATCACCTCCCTGTGAATACATCAGGGACACAAGTCTGAAGTCATGTTTGAATTTCATGAAGTAATGATGTTATTAAAATACAAAGTTCATCAGGACTTGTATTAGCTGTAGATGTGACTATATGTAATAGATGTGTATTATTAAAATCATTTGCTGAATTTCTCACAGAACTTGACTTTCCTGCTATCAGCTGAAGCACGTGAATGTTTTTATGTATACATTATCACATATTGCATTTTTCTGTGTAAGCATAAAGCATTTATTATTTAGTAGTTAATGTAATAAACTTTAAAACTTTTTGGTTTTGGGGTGCGCTAAATCACTAAACTTTTACAATTAGTGTTTTAATTATCTTTAATAGCTGTTGCTGAAAAAGACCTCAGGCTAAATTGAAATCAGAAGTAGCCTATTGATACCCAAAGAGAAATTCTTTCTATTTATTTGTGTGAAAAAATGGAAACTTTTATTTCAGTCGCAAAAACAAGCGGTCTAGAACTGCATGTCTGAATGTGCAGGACTGAAACTGCGGTTTGCGGTCTGCAGAGACATACTATTAGATTTTGTTACCGTTCCAGGGCAGCTGCAGCTTCCCTCAGCAGCTCTGGTACAGATTTGGACATGGTGATTTCCCACTGTCTCTGAACACAATCTTCACGCTCTGATTTCGTCTCGGGAGCAATGCACACCGCTCCCTAACGTACAAGATACATAATGGTGCGGTCTGGGGCAGGAGAAGAAGAGTTGCCACTGACGTCACTCTCCTGCACCGCTTGGCATTGCCAAGTGAAATTGATGTATGGAACACTTTTTGCAGGCGCGGGCATGAAAACAAAAAGCATTTTCCTCTTAGTTTGCTATTTAGTTGTGTTACACAATGAGCAGTCTTGAAGAAGAAAATGAAAACGCAGTTTGAAAGATCTATTAGTAATTTCTTTTATGAGTCACAAAATGCATTTATGACTTTAAAATGAAAAAGCATTTCTATTAATACATTTTAATT
Organism: Crenichthys baileyi; assembly: GCA_036173005.1. NCBI lineage: Eukaryota > Metazoa > Chordata > Actinopteri > Cyprinodontiformes > Goodeidae > Crenichthys > Crenichthys baileyi. The sequence continues at coordinate 163,389 of JAHHUM010000692.1, read as the reverse complement.
TTCAAATTTGACATTTCAAAATTAATTTTGGTCACTTTTTGCTGGGACATCTTTTGAAAATGAAATGTTAAATGTTCCTTTACCTCTTGGTTTGTGCCACTTGCACCTGTACACCTTCACGTACACCAGATCTCCAGGCTCCACAGGTTTGTTCACCACCATCTCTGGACTGGAACTTTTGGCTTTTTCCTGCAAATAGATGGCTCTGTGGATAGCAGTTAGTTGTTCCATATAAGCTTTCAACTCTGTAACTGTTCAAGGGCTGGTCCCTTGAATGGTAGCCTCCATTGATGCACAGGCATAGGTCTGCCAGTCAGCATTTCATGCGGTGTTAGATGGGTGCTCCTATGCATTTGCATACGATAGCTCATTAGTGCGAGTGGCAAAGCATCTACCCAGTTTAGCTTAGCTTTCAAGGTTCCATAATTCTCTCAACCATTCTCTGGCTCTGGGGATGGTAGACTGCACCAAACCTTTGTTTGATCCGTAACTGCTTCAAAACACCTTTGACTGTTTTCTGCACAAATGCTGAGCCATTATCAGAACTTATTTCAGACGTGATCCCGAATCTGGGAATCACTTCTCTTGCTAAGAATTTGATAACAGTATCTGCTCCCAGTGTTTTTGATGGGACGGCTTCAACCCATCGACTGAACCGATCAATCACTACCAGGATGAACTGTTTACCCGGAACTGGTTTGATCATGTCTACAAAATCTATCACAAGATTTTTGAATGGTCCTTCAGGGACCGGAATGTGTCCAATGGGTGATTTTATGCCTTTGCAAACATTATTTTGAGCGCATATTTCGCATTGTATGAGATTTTCATCTACCATGGCTCACAAATATGGGGACCAAAAACCTTGATTTCTCAACTTCTCTATCACCTTACCTCTACCGCAGTGATCTGCACCTTGCGCTTCTGAAATCAGCATTGTTAACAATGCCACTGGTGCCACCAGTAGGCCATTCTGTGATCTCCACAAACCATTCTCACTCATTGTTGCACCTCTTTTTGCCCACAAGTCACGCTCACTGCTGTTTGCCTCTTGATGAATCAGTATCAAGTCTTCTGGCGTTACCAAAGGTTCCAATGACACTACAGGTGCCAAGATAGCCATCTGGCATCGGGATGCCATTTTTGCTGCTTCGTCTATTGCCTTATTATTACCTCTTATGACTACATAATTACCTTTGCGTTGTGCCCAACACTTTATTACTGCCAGTTTTGAGGGGAGCATCACTGCATCAATTAACTGTTAAAGGTGCTCTTTATGTAGAACTGGACTTCCATCTGCTCTTTTGAACCCTCTTTGTTTCCAGAGAGAAGCAAACAAATAACAAACTCCATGAGCATAACCGAGTCTGTGAAAATGTTTGCCACCTTTCCTTTTGCCAGTTTACATGCCTCAGTCAGGGCTTTTAATTCTAATTGTGCTGAGCATGGTTGCTCACACATTTCAATTTTTACAGTTTCAAAGTCCTCGCCTCTTTGTTCACCGGTTGCAAATCCTGCATGGTTCCCGAGATGATCTCTGAAACATGAACCGTCAGCCCTGTGCTACATTGTCAAGCTTTGTGCTATAATAAGCAATAGCTTGTTTCCGCTGACCTGCACAGGTTTCCTGCATCAGTACTGCTGAGACGTACACCTTTTCTGTTTGCCACATATAGGTAGAATTGCTTGTTATAGTCTGGCAACGCCAGAGTGGGTGCCACTTGCGTTTCCTGCTTTAGTGTTTCAAAAGCTACTTTAACCATTTTAACATGGTTTTCAAAGACTGATTTCCAGATTCTTTCATAAGCTCTCTTAACGGTGCTTTTTTTTCTGCATAGTCTTCTATCCAGTTTGCATTAAATCCTGTAATCCCCAAAAACGTCATCATCTCACCAACTGTTCATGGGCATGGTGGTTTGCTGACACCTTCGACTTGCGAAGGCGAAATGCCAATGGTTCCTTGTGAAATCACTCTGCCCAGGTATTCTACCTGCGGCTGACAATATTGAAGTTTTTCCTTTGAGGCTTTATGACCTCCTTCAGCCAATCTCTGAAGGACTTTCATTGAGTCTTGATGAAAGTCTTCCAATGTGGGTGCACAGATTAATAAATCATCAACATACTGGAGCAATGTGCTGTTCAGTCTCAACTCTTCAAGATCCTGTTTTAGGATGTAGTTGAACACATGAGGGCTGTGTTTAAACCCTTGTGATAAGCGAGTGTAACTGTACTTTTTGCCTCTGTATGTGAACGCAAACAAATGTTGAGACTCTTCTGCTAAAGGGATGCTGAAAAACGCAGAACAGAGATCAATGACAGTGAAAAACTGTGCTTCTGGTGGAACAGCAGTTAGCAGGGTGTGGATTTGGCACATCTGCAGGCCAATCCTGAACAACCTGATTGATGATCCTTAAATCATGAACCAGACGATATTTTGATCCATCTGCCTTTCGGACTGGAAATATTGGTGTGTTGCACTGACTGTTTGTTTCCACCAATACTCCTGCTTTTAGTAGTACTTCAATAGTTTTGCTACTGCCTTTTTCTGCTTCTACCTTTAACGGGTATTATGGACAGAATAGAAGGTCTACATTTGGTTTCAACTGAACCTTAAATGGGTTGGCCGATTTTACCAACCCCTCATCTGTATCATGTTTTGACAACACGTGATCTGGAACATGTTTTAGCATTCCCTGTGTAATTAACAGGCACAGTCACCACTTGTGGTTTGGATTTCATCAATGTTTCGCTTACAATCTTAATCATTGTTGCATCCTGTGATTGGAACATTAATGGATTGTCTATTTCTTCCCATTTTATTGTGGTTGCAACTTTCATCTTTGGTCCCAAGTCTTTTGCATTAAAATGTTTATTTACAAACAAGGTTATGTGTGTCACCGATTCCGGAACTTTGGATTTTTCCTCAAACTCTATGCTTTTTGAAACGTCCTAGAACATTGTACAATGATAGTCCAAAAAAGGTTTTTTAGTTTCTGGAAGTTGGAGTTGAATGTACCGGCCCCACTTAGAAATTACATCCCCATCTGGACTGTCAATGTCTCCTAGCCAATAAACCTTTGCCTCATGCACCTCCATGAACATTTGCAAAAGTAATCTGGAAATGAAGTTAGGTTAGTCTTGAAACTAACTTAGGCAATAATTGGTATACCTTTTTGTCATGTTTTTTTCTTTAACGGCTCTGACCCATATGCAGACAACAATCAGGAGACGGGTAAAAGGTAATCAGTTCATTTTATTCCTTTTACAGTGGCGTTCAGGGTCGGACTGGAAACAAGAGACTTCGCAACTGAAAGGGAAGGACAGCAGGTGAGTTGGGTTCCTTTTCTTTCATGTGACAGATAAAGATCCTGAGTACTAATTTTGCTTACAGGTTTTGGTAGCTGGTGCAATGGAGGAGAGGTACGTTGAGGTTCGGAGAGGAGATCCAGGAAGGCCTCAGAGTCCATGTACGTGGGGAGAACTTGAAGTGCGGCTCCGTTGGCCGGGTTACTGCACCTGAAGGTGTCCTTGAGGATAGTGGCCACGGGCACTGGGGTGGGTGACTTTGGTGGAGGGTGAGCAGGATTCGTTGCAGGCATTCGGGAGGAACCCAAAACATATAGCTGTCAGTTTGAAACTGAACCGAGGAATCTCGCTTGGAGGTTCAAATCTTCTGGGCTTTCAGGGAGACAGGAACGAGGCAACGGGAGCCAGAGCTCAGATGGAATATGGAAGGAGCACACAACAGGTAAGCGGTCTTTCTAAAGTTTGGCAAACACTCAGGCGTCGAAGTACTGACAGCCAACATCTTTTATACTCCTCCTTTGATTGTCGTGATGGATAACACCTGCGTTCCTCCAGCTTGAAGCTCAGACGCCCTCTGGTTAAGAAGCCATGTGAATAGCAGGTAAAAAAAACACAACACAGGATCTCCAGACACCAACGCTTTAAACAACCATTCACAATGCAAGATCAGATAAAAAGTTATTTTGATAAATAACATTTTAATGAATGATTTGGTGAATAAAACCAACCTTCTGGATGACTAATTTTCAATGGTGTTTAATGAGCTGCCATAAATGTCATTAAACAAACATTATTTAGATTATTTAAGTCTAAACTAATCTTCTCTTCCCACACACTACCTGTTACGTGAACGGGCTGAGGAGAAATTGTCCTGGGCGACGAAGTTGAGGAAAGCATCCACGGTGAACAAAGAGTTAACTTGCAGTTAACCTCCATAGCTGTGGGAAAGGGGCAGCTCGTTCTGCTGGCCCAGCCAAACTGCACGTTGCTGCTGTGGCCACGGTGCTGCTGTCCCGTTGTCCTTCCTTCAGACCGGGAAAACCACTCCACTCGGCGTCATAGAGACAGGGTCTCTGCTGGGAACTCTCTGGAACACAGTTTGCTTCTGTAGGTCTCAGAGAGAAAAGTCAAGCCATGCTTGTACTTTAATTACCCCGTTACTTAACTTTGTGCATATGATCGTGTGATTGTATGACACTCTTGGATCCTCGTTCAGGAGGTCTATTGGAAGGAAAGTCTGGGTGTCTCTTCTGAGTCTGCTGCCCCCGGATAAAGCGGAAAACAACGAGTAAGAGTGCGAACTCCTCAAGGATGTGTGGTAACTCCAATTCTATTTTAAGTTGTGATTAATGATATTTTTATCTTCAGGTAAAAATCTTCACATGGTAAATCCCTTTTTGATGATGGCAGATTATGGAAAAAAGGAAAAAGAAAAAAGATAATCTTATTATGAAACTTTAAGAGGGGATAGATAAGATGAAAAATGGGGAGTAGAATGGGGCTTTACATTTTCAGCTGAAAACACTAAAGTCATGTTTTTCACAAATTGGAGTAGATCAAAAATTACAGGAAAGATGTAGGAATGGTTTTTGTTTTTTATGTTTAATTTTTGATAGTAAATTACCTTGGAATAGCCATATAGAGCATGTTATAGAGAAAAGTAAAAAAAAAAACACTTAATATTGTGAGGTGTCTAGCAGGGACATGGGGTGCTAACTTTGATTCATTAAAAATATGTAGGTGTCATTAATTCGTATAAGAATAGATTATGGTAGTGTGGTATATGGATCAGCGGCTAAAACTTGGTTAAAAAAAATTATTTTATAGAAGCTTGAGCATAGAGAATTTGTTTAGGGGCAGTTTAAACAACCCCAGTATGTGTGTTGCAAGTAGAGTCAGGAGAAATCCCATTATGTATTAGAAGACAACTGTTAATGATCAATTATTGGATAAATCTGAAAGAGCATAATTAGAGTCATCCAGGTAAGAATGTGTTAGAAAATTGTTGGGAAAGAGGAAAGGAGGGGAAAACTATTTTGGGTGGGTGGGGGATGATAGAGCAAGAACATTTAAAGTATAAAACAGAATTTAGGCCAACTGTCCAATGGCCTTTAAGACCTACATGGACATGGGCTCACTTTAATGTAGATAGATCATTATCAGTTATTAATCAGAATGAGAATAAGCTTTATTGTCAAGTTTGAGACACAAAGAAGGAATTTTGTTCAGGTACACTTTGCTCTCAAAAGTGGAAATAAAAAATATATTTTTTAATGTACATATATAGACAATTGACTTTACAACAGAATATAGTGTGTGATCAATCCAAGTATGCATGGTGTTGTTCTGTGTGTTCATCAGAGAAACAGCCTGGGGGAAGAAACTGACTCTTTGGTGGCTGGTTTTAGCAGACAGCGCTCTGAGATTTTAGCTGCCCTTTTCCAGACCCTAGACCTGAACAAGTCGTGGATGGAGGGAAGGTCAGAACTGATGATTCTCTCTGCAGACCTGATTGTTCGTTGCCGTCTAGACCTGTCCTGTTTTGTGGATGAGCAAAACCACACTGAGATGGATGAAGACAGGACAGAATAAATGATGGCAGTGTAGAAGACGACCAGCAGGTCCTGGGAAAGGTTGTACTTCTTCAGCTGCCTCGGGAGGTACCGTCTCTGCTGGGACATCTTCAGAACATTGTCTATGTATGAGGACCATCTCAGGTTTAGAGAAATGGTGGTTCCTAAGAAATGGAAGTGGTTCATAGCAGACACAGAGCTGTTGAGGATGGTGAGCGGCTATGTGGGGGTGGTGTTCTCAGTGTAAGAATTATGATTATTGATTAATAATATTTATCAAGAATTTTAACTTAAAATCATAATTTGAGAAAAGTTAATTTCTTAACCAAAAATCCTTACTTACGAATCGAAATCAGAGATGTCCTCTGGTGTTGTAATTATGTCTCAAAGCCCTTGATAATTACAATTATTAAATTCTCAGTAATAATTGATAACTATTACTAGATGTCACTGTTTAATCAACCGCTTCACCAAAGGTGGGGGAACTTTGACCTTATTTTGACTGACAAATCACTCTTGCTCAAAGTAAACACAAACGCTTTCTCTTTAGCCACGTAAATATTTAGTGTTTAGCTTCCACTGAGCTAAAAGTGTAGCTCAGTGGAACACACAAAGGGTCATAAAACACTACGGCGGCAACCAGTGGAGAAACACTGGGCTTTTTATTCAAAAAAGAAATGGTGCCATGAAGTTCTAGCAGTCGAATTTTACAATGCACCTGCGCTCAGGTTTTCACACAGTGAGACACACACAGCTTTCAAAGCACGGCGGCTTTCAGAGTCCAACAGCAATCAAAGTTTCAATAAGACATTGCATGCACATACAACTTAGAACACATTGGACTATAAGTGGCGATTCTAAATCGCCCTAAAATCCTACTCTATCCTGCCCAAGCTATTTCTAATAGAAATAAACAAAACAGGATTACTTGGTGTCGCCTTCTTGGAGCAGCGGAGAGAAGGGGGGAAAGAGTTTTCACGCGTCCGTGAATAACTCAGAAGGAAAGCGGTCAGTCTTTGTCCTTTGGCCTCCTTTGGCAAAGGGGAAAAATATGACGGACCGTCAGCAGTCGACTGGAACAAAACTAGGATGAAAATTTCATCTCCTTGAAACCTCCATGGGTTTTTTGGGTCACATGTTAAATCCACGTCTTCGATGGGTACAGTAAAGTTTTCCTGGTCTTCTTATCCCAGGACCCTCTTTTATGAGTTTTGGCCAACGTGGAGAATGAATGAAAGCCCACGTGTGAGTTTCTTCTCCAGAATGATGCGTTCCAGTTGCAGGATACCGGTCCCGGTTTCCAGTGTGAAAAGCAAAGGGGGAGAGGCCTCATATTTGTTATATAGTCCACTGTGACATCAGAGCTGCTACGCCCCTTCCTATCAGCTGCAATGCCTGCTGGGAGTTGTGGTAGCAGCTGCAATGCCTGCTGGGAGTTGTGGTAGCAGACCATACTGGGCTATGTAGTAGCGAACAAATGGTCCAACATCAGAAAGTCCACCATGATCTCCACATTTAATAATAAATGCCGTAGAATGATGTGCTATACTGTTGGCTCTAGAATGGTTGGAGGACAGCAGAATAAAGAAACTAATAATTTGTAGTCATTCATTGTCAGCATTGTTGAAAAGGGAAGTAGAAATACTCACAAGACCATTCTGTATAAAATTGTTTTTGTTCATCATAGATTGTGTGAACAAGAAAAAATATAGTATTAATGTGGACTCCTGCTCATGTAGGTATTTTGGGTAGCAGAAGGTAGGTTGGCTAAGGAAACTGTTAAAGTAGTTAATGATCTGCAGATAGACATCTAAATCTGAAGGCCAAAGTATAGTTTGGAAAGAAAGTAAGAAATGATGGAAAATGAGGTGGGATAATGAGACTAAAGGGAGACATTTATATAGAATACAAAATACAGTTGAGGTTACAAGAAACAGAGGAAAAATATGAGGAAAGAGTTGGTCATAAATAGAATAAGATCTGGCCATTGTCTCCTAAACAGCACTCTTTGAAAGATGGGAAATCATCTTACTGGTTTTTGTAATTGATGTAATACCACAGAAACTGTAGAACATGTTTTGATTATATGGAGTAGGTATGAAGTTTAAAATGAAGTTTGAAAATGTGGTTGCTTAGTTAAGTAATGAAGTAGGGAAAGGAAGGATTTTTCGTTTTTTAAGAAATACTGGACTAATTAAGAGAGTTTAAGGAAATGAAAATGAAGTTGAAATAAAATCCAAGAGATGGTAGTAGTGCAACATTTTTGTATGCACCTCCACAATCTGCTCAAGTTTGCACATTTCCTCCTGCCGACCCCACTCACTCACCTCTCGGACCGGCAGAAACAAGGTTCCTTGGCGACCCCCAGCCTTAGAGTTAGCTTTAACATGCTGCAGATCTTTGTATTTTCCAGTCAGAGTGAAACATATTGGAACACTTTCTAGAACTAGTTTTAATTATTTATAAAGATGAAATGACAGAAATATTTATTATTATTCTTTGGTTCTTAAACAAGACAAAAGTTGACTTTAAAATAATTCTTACTACAACAACAATGCTTGAAAAGTCCAGTCAGAAGTGGGAGTCAAAGATCTCCAGGACTGAGGCCTACCAGAACTTGAGCACTCCCTCATTACCTGTTCGGTTGCTCCACCTCTGTCTGGTGTCCTCATCCAGCTACCAGAAGAAGATCAGTTGATAGGTCAGCTTTTTAGGTGTCCAAGACAAAAGACTGCAGATCTGACGACACCATCATAAATTAAAGCTCTTCGTTTTTTAAAGAATTAAAGATGTGTTGTTTTCCAAATAAAAAATATAAAATACAATAAAATTTAAGTAATCAGACAAAAATATAAAGTTGTTTGCAAATTCTGGTATTTTAATGACTGAAATAAAAAAATAATAATATAATGAATAACAGGATTTCAAAATAACAAATTCAGGCAACTGGTAATATATACACTCCTGATCAAAATCCAGACCAGTTAAAAAATTGCAGGAGTTTGCTTTTGCACTTTTGGATTTTAAGACAGTTCTAAGAAGAGCTTCACAATGCTAAAAGAAGAAGTAGAGCAAGGGCGAAACAATTTTAGCAGACAATTTATTGAAAACATCAACTGCCTGGAGGCTTGTGCACCAAAGCATGAGAGAGACAGCTGACAGGACACCATGAGACGAGTTAGGAAGAGACATTGGGTGTTGGTACGTGTAATGGAGGTTGTGAAGGTCTTAAGAAAGAGAGGCTAAAGCTACAGGAATAAGCACACTGAAGCTGCATACACCTTGGACATTGGCAGTCTTGACTGAGACAATTTCTACAACTAATTATGTTGTTAGGAAAAAAACACGTGTGCTCAAAATAGCACCTCAGCTGTGCAATTTTAAAAAGCAAAAAGATCCATGCTTCGGGAAAACAAGGCAGAGGCTCTTTCAGTACCCTCCTGTCAAAAACAACTGTGAATGCAGTAATCAATGCTATCAATCAGTTAATTGAAGAGAACATATCTGCAGACATTTAGAAAGCAGTGATGTTTTTGCAGCTTGACACAACTGTGATTTAGAGGTATGTCTCAGACGTTGTACATGAAAGGCTGGTTGCGGTCCTAAGTGCAGCATTTGTGACTCTGTTAACTGGAGTGCTTGACCACCTGACAGTGGACATAGGTCTGTGCATCAGCAGCTCCACTGATGGAGCTTTTCAAAATGCAGGGTCAATACAACGGTTCCTCTGCATTAATGTCATCCAAATACTCCACCCATCAGCATGTGTGATGCCATGCACAGGTCCTAAATCTTGGGTTGTCCGATACCACCCATAGTGTCATTGAAAGTGGAACACTAGTTGACCTGCTTGATGACATTGTTGTATTCATCAGGGAATCATACACAAGTGTTGGGACCCTAAGCCATGGATTTCAACATTAAAACTCCGGTACAAACTCTTCTGGAATTTTCAAAATAAAGTGCATTTAACTGACTTCCAGCAACTGAGGAAAGGGAGGGTAGCAGCAGACTTCCCATGATGCCACTGTCTGAATAAGAGCACCCCCTCTCCCACAAGCCGACCTCTCCCAAGCAGCTCCCGAGAGGAACTGGATGGAGGGACACAGCGCGCTGAGGTCTTTTTGTTGGCAAAAAGACATAATCTCTTCAAACTGGATGCAAGAGTCTCATATGATCACCGATCATATGCAAAGATAAGTATGAGTGAATAACTGTTTGTGTACCCAGTATTCATTCATAAAAACGGGAATTAAGGTACACGCCTGGCTTGACTTTTTCTCCGAGGCCTGCGGTGTCTCAGAAAAGTCCCCAGCAGAGACGCGGTCTCTGCAACCCGGGTGAAGCGGTTTTCCTTGCCTGAGAGAAGGACGACGAGTAGCCGCATCACCGGTAACATGCAGTTTTGGCCGGCTGACAGAATGGGCCGCCCACCCACAGCTCCGTTAGGCTAGCCGAAAGCTAACCGCTTGTTGACTGTGGACGTTTCTTCAAACTTCGCCGCCCCGGACATCTTTTCCTCAGCATGGTCAGAGGTTAGGTTTTGGGCAGAGTGAATAATAGAAAGTTAGGATGAAATGATCTAAACGTTTTTCATTTTTATGAAGTTTGGTTTTGTTGTGTGAAACTGCTACCTTAGTGCTAGTAGGCTATCTGCACACGTGATCAGCTTTGTGTTCTGTGTTTGTGTTTTTAAAGTTAAGACAAACTTTAGTTAAAGGGTGATTTTAAACACAGAAGGTTGACCATAACGCGCCGTCCGCGCTTATGCATTTTGACCCTTTTATTGACCCTGGTATTTTAAAGGTATGTATTTGATGCTGGTGCTAAGCTATCAGCCTCCTTTATTAGCTTAACTGCTAACAGCTTAAGAACACCTGCTTAATACAGAATATTTAACAGAAAGGTTGTTAGTTTTCAATCTAGTGAATAATAGTCTCTAAACATTATTCTACTAAACCTGATAACTAAGTAAACACCATTAAGCTCCATTTCTCCAGAAAGATTTGGCTCTTTTCCAAATATTCCCTTAATAATATTTCTTCAAATATTATTTTAATAAATAAAGGCAACTAATTAGACACCATTGAGAAATTATTCATCCAGAAGGTTGGTTTTATTCAGCAGATCATTCTTGAAAATATTATTTTGATAAAATAATATTTTATCTGATCTTGCATTGTGAATGGTTGTCTAACGTTTGCTGATTATTGCCTAAGTTGGTTCCAAGACTAACTTAACTTCATTCCCAGATTTTTCAAGATAATCCTTGGTTCTCAAACATAAACATTGCTTGGTAATGTTGCATCACTCTTTTGGTCATGATTTTCAATCATCTTTAATCAACTTGTTTATATTGTACATAGCCCATTAGTCTTCCTAATTCTGCTTGGTAGTTTGGTTGCATTGTTTTAGCATAGTAAAGAGTTTGTTGATTGAAATATGTTTGATTTTGAGTTGACTTATTTGTGTTAATAAATTCTTGTATTTTAAGGATATGTGTGAATTCATTCCATGTGTGTGCAGAGTTTATGCTGTTCAATAATGTCAGAGCTTGGCTCACACCTTTCAACTTTGTCCTAATACCATCGCCTTACTGGGCTGGTATTCACAGGACAACCCTTAACAGACCGAAATATTATTTGATAAAATATTAAAATATTAATATTAAATAATATTGTCAGATTAATAATCACAACACAAGAGTGCGTGTGTGGGAGACTGAGAGCCAGGACAATACGCACAAACCCATTTCACCTATTAGAGAGACGAGATGGTGAACCAAACATAAAGCCCTGAGGAAAAATTTCAGAAACTATGGCAGAACTCATGGCAGCCTTTTTGTTGAAGTGGTGTCCGCACTCTCTGCCATAATGCAGCTGAAGAAACCTGCATCAAATACACAAACCAAAGCCAGAGAACAGAGAGACGGCTTACTCCGATAAGAGACTGTGCTAACAGCTCAGCTATTCCTCCGGGTTTGAGTTCACCCCACCACTATCCAACAATCTACAGACCAAAGGAATGGACCTCCTCTCAGCGTATAGACTTGTCACAACAAGATTCACTGAAAAAGATAGTGAAAGATTTCCCTGATGAAGCTGACTGTTTTGTTCATTGGGCAAATGAAAAGCTAGAAGAGCAGGGAGAACTGGATATGGAAGTGGAGGTTGCATTGTCTTAGAAAAGGATGAAGAGGAAGGACGTCTTGCCAGGAGAGATGGGTCAGAATTAAACCCTGAGTGATTCAGAAAAGTCCTCTTAGGTCAATGTTCACCACTAAATTCTTGATGCAGCTGTTGAAGCTCTGCTCAAAGACTCCTCACCCATGGCACCCTGTATACAGATTGATCCCTCCTACATCCCAGAAACTTCCACCTTATCCAGACCAGTGTTCTCCCTATATCTGCACTTGAAGGACTCAGCACGTGTCTAGTGGTGTATGACAGCAGGGCATCTGCTACCAATCTACAAACAGAAAATAGAAACTAGGCACAGCAATGGGACAGACTGATACCATAGCCTGTAAGAATTATGATTCTTGGTTAATAAATATTTATCAAACATTATAATTAGAAATCATAATACCCAAGTCTATGCTTTAATGGAAATAATCAAGCAAAACAAAAGGAAAATTACAATTTTTTTTTTTTTTTTTTTAAAGTAAAAGTGGTATAAGTGAATTAAAACATTCAAACACTATCTTAGCTTCAAATGAATGTTAGTGATACACACCATAGGTCATTTACCTTCTAGCAGGACCTACCAAGTTACACTAAAGTTAGTTGTATTTGTCTGACCAAAACATGCTTCACACACAAGAAAACCCAGCTAAAACGCTTAAATGTCAGAGCAGAAGTGGTATTAAATGATCAATAACTTCAATTTTCTGCTCAAGTTATGCCCTCTGACCATAGGTCATGGAATTATCTGCCTGTGTTAAACTAAAACGATTCAATCAAAGTAGTTAATTTCCTTGGTTGGAACGTCAATTCTCACTAGTGACCACCAGATGGAACCGAATGCCGGTCTGCAACGGTGAAAATCCAGTTGCAACTGCAATTTTACTCAATGGCCACTAGATGTGAGTGTTGCTCCCTCCCTGACTGGGAGAGTGTTACAGCTGTAGTTGAACCCAACGGACAGGAGAGGCAGATTAGGTGCTTCGTACTGTGGCAGGAATTTGGTTGCCATGGGAAAAGCTGATTGCACTCAACATACACTAGAGGCAGATAGGATGCCCCCTACCGTTACAGGAATATGATTGCTATGGTAACAGCTGATTTTGCTGTAGCTGCTGTTTGCAGAGCAGGGCTGGCCAGCAGGAAAATTAAGTCAAATTTCACACCATAAACTATACCACTTCCAACTTTTATCCACAGAGCACTTCAGAGGGATTATTTTTACTAATCTGCAGTAGAATTGAGCAAATTCTAGTCAAGATATATTGTAGCTTATAAGCATCTTTAAAAAAACTCAAAAAAGCTCACAATAGAGGTTATAAGTTCCAAGGATGTCACAATTGTTCAATCTGTGCAATAGTGGTATCTATCAGTTTAAGGCCCACCCAGGGATGCCAATAATGTAAGAATTATAATTCTTGGTTAATAAATACTAATACTCATACTCTCTTCTGCTTTATCAGGGACCAGGTCGCGGGGGCAGCAGACTAAGCAGAGACACCCAGATGTCTCTCTCCCCAGACACCCCCTCACTCCTCCGGGGGGAGCCCAAGGTGTTCCCAGGCCAGCCGAGAGATATCTCCAGCGAGAGTCCTGGGCCGTCCCCTGGGCCTCCTCCCGGTAGGACGTGCCTGGAACACCTCCCGAGGAAGGCGTCCAGGAGCCACCTCAACTGGTCCTCTCGATGTGGAGGAGCAGCGGCTCTACTCCGAGCCCCTCTCGAATGGCCGAGCTCCTCACCCTATCTCTAAGGGAGTGCCCGGCCACCCTACGGAGGAAGCTCATTTCAGCCGCTTATCTCGGATCTCGTTCTTTCGGTCATGACCAAAAGTTCATGGCCATAGATGAGGGTAGAACATAGACCGACTGGTAAATCGAGAGCTTTGCTTTTCAGCTCAGCTCTCTATTCACCACAACAGACCGGCACAGCGCCCGCATTACTTTGGCAGCCCCACCGATCCCTCTGTCGGTCTCCCGCTCGATTCTTCCCTCGATACTTGAACTCCTCTACTTGAGGCAGGAACTCCACTGCAACCTGATGACGACAAGCCACCCTTTTCCGGTCAAGAACCGTGGCCTCGGACTTGGAGGAGCTGATCTTCATCCCAGCCGCTTCACACTTGCCTGCAAACTGCCCCAGTACATGCTGTAGGTCTTGGGTAAAGGGGACCAGCAGGACCATGCATCTGTTAAAATAAGAGACGAAATCCACTGGTCACCAAACCAGACCCCATCCGGCTCTTGGCTGTGCCTAGAAATCCAGTACATAAAAGTTATGAACAGGACCGGTGAAAAAGGGCAGCCCTGCCGGAGTCCAACATGCACCGGCACTTAGTGCTGGCAATGCAGACCAAACTCCTTCTTATGAAGGGGGACCACCACCCCAGTCTGCCAGTCCAGAGGTATTGTCCTCGACCGCCACGCAATGTTGAAGAGGCGTATCAACCATGACAGCCCCACAGCATCCAGAGACTTCAGGTACTCAGGGTGGATCTCATCCACCCCTGAAGCCCTGCCACTGCAGAGCTTTTTAACCACCTCGGTGACTTCAGCCTGGGTGATGAAAGAGTCCAACCCCGAGTCCCCAGCCTCTGCTTCCACCAGGGAATGCGTGATGGCAGGATTGAGGAGATTCTCGAAGTGCTCCTTCCATCCTCCGATAATGTCTCCAGTTGAGGTCAGCAGCTTCCCGTCCCACTGCAAACAGCGTTGGCAAAGCAGTGCTTCCCCCTCCTGAGGCGCCAGACGGTTTGCCAGAATCGCTTTGTGAGCAACCAGTAGTCCTTCTACATGGCCTCACCGAACTCCTCCCAGGCCCGAGTTTTTGCCTATGCCACAGCCTGGGCCGCGGCACGCTTGGCCTCATGGTACTTGTCAGCCGCCTCAGGAGTCCCACAAGCCAACCACAGCCGATCGGACTTCTTCTTCCGCTTGACAGCGTAAATAATAAATATTTATCAAAAATTATTATTAAAAATCAGAATTCAGAAAAATTATTGTTCTTAGCCAAAATCATTGCTTACAAATAGAAATCAGAGATGCACTCTGGTGTTGTGATTATGGGCTCACAGCTCTCAATAATTACAATTAGTTAATTACCATAAATAATCAATAATTATTACCAAAATCACACTGAATGTCACTGTTTATCAACTGTTCCACTGACTGGCGGGGGAACACTAACTTTATTTCGATAGATAAATTACTTTTGCACAAAATAAACACAAACGCTTTGTCTTTATCTATGTGGATATTAATAAGTCAACAGCCCTGACTTTGCTATTCTGATTCAGTAATCTTCACCTAATCGAGCATGCATAATTCTACAAAAGGGGTAAAATAACTAATCAAACAAAGATGAAAACAACATTGAATGTCTATGAAGATCAAACCAGCAGTTTATTGGCAAAAATGGTAATGGGGCAAAGCTTTGGCTTTACTTGGCATGTGGAACATGTAACCAGTAGACAGCAATACGTTTCACATAGGCAGCCCCTTTGGGAGCGGCCTTCACCAGCCTGCAGTCATAACACCCCCAAAGTGGGAGCTCAGTAAAACACAAAGGCAGCAACCAGTGGAAAACACCAAGAGTAAAGACAATAGAACAGTGAGTGTTCCACCATGAGGTTCTAGATGCAGCTTCAGGGTTTCTGAGAACCTCTAAAAGTCATACTTTCAAGTTCACTCGAGTCCGCACTCAGGGGTTCAAGGCACAGTAGAACACACACAGCTTCAAAGCACGGCAGCTTTGGACCACAATAAGTGCCGATTCTAAATCGGCCTAAAAGAGAATCCTTTCTGCTTTCGGTGAAGGAGGACGCTTTTTCTCCTGTTGCCTAGCAGAACTGGAGGATTGTGTTTCTCACAATGATGACAGTCGAGGATGTGGAAGATGTGTACATAATTTCTCCTTTTCGGAGTCTGCGGTAACTGGCTTATCGTGAAATTGTGAAAAAGTCGGCAGCAGTTCTGGCCATGCAAGGCTGCCAGGCTTATGTGAAGGGAGCTGCAGGGCTATCAACATTCAGACTGAAATGTTAAGGGAGCAGAATCGCAAACTGGGTGTGATCCTACAATATCACATGCTGGCTTTGTTTCCTGGACTCACAGGAGAAATGGGATAAATCTTGTCTGCTCAGATCTGGCGAAAGACCAGGAATTTGGCTGTTTGGATTCGCCATTGAGAAACACCAGCCAGACTCTCAAGGTTGACAGAAAATTAAAAGTTAGCCTGACCCAAATAATTGTTGCTTTCCGATTCTGGCACCCCTGCACGGCCTTGATGGTTGGCTATATTCGACTTCTTCTGGAAGTTATGTAAACATGACGCTCTGCTCCCTCTGCCCCCTCCCTTCCCTGAGGACATCTGTGGAGCTGCTCAAAATGGCCGGTTGATGAACATTCCAACGTACCATCAAGGACAATGGCCTCTGTGACAGCGCTTCATGGACTTAGTTTGCACACACTCACATTCATACACGCACATGTTGATATAAGCATAGACACCCGACATACAGCCTTCACCATATCTCTGCTATATGTTGTCTCGTATAGGTTGCTTCTTTGTGCTGAGTTTTTTTTTTTTGACATCTCAAACTGTATCCTGCTAAGGATAAAGTGTGAAATGGGATTTTTTTCCCCCTCCTCTTACCTAACGTGGTCTTTATTCGTATCCTCTTTTTACCTAAATGTGGCTCATATATTTTTAGAATTCTTAGAAAGATTCTTAGTATTTGAAAGTTTGGACTAAAACTGTTTACATAGATTTTTAGATTTCTTAGAATGATTGTCTTCTTACCAGTAAACCCCCAAGGATTATTAATGTCATTTGATTTGTTTTTATGTTGTTTGATTTCTGTATCATTGTGATGTTTCTTCCTTATGTACAATGCCTTGAGTGCCTTGTTGCTGACAAGCACTATGTAAATAAACTTGAGTTGACTTCACTACAATCCTACTGTGTCCTGCCCAGGCTATTTCAAATTCAAATTCAATTCAAATTCAAAAATACTCTATTATTCCCAAAGGGAAATTAAATGTTGTTGTAGCTCATTATGCAGGTTTCTTCAAAGAGCCGTTGTAGATGCTGATGGCTGTGGGGAGGAAGGATCTCCTGTAGCGGTCTGTCTTACAGCAGATCTGATGAAGCCTCTGACTGAAGAGACTCTGTTGTTGTAGGACAGTCTGATGAAGAGGATGCTCAGGATTCTCCATAATGTTCTTCATTTTATGAAGAATCCTTCTTTGCACAATGATCTCCAGAGGTTCCAGAGGAGTCCCCAGAACAGAACCAGACTTCTTTATCAGCTTGTTGAGCTTTTTTAAGTCCCTGGCTCTGATGCTGCTACCCCAGGAGATGATGGCAGAAGAGATCACACTCTCCACAACAGACTTATAGAAGATCTGCAGCATCTTGCTGCAAACACCAAATGACCTAAGCTTCCTCAAGAAGTACAGTCTGCTCTGTCCCTTCTTGTAGACGGCTTCACAGTTGCATCTCCACTCCAGTCTGTTGTTCAGGTGAACACCAAGGTATTTATACTCCTCCACCATTTCCACCTCTTCTCCCATGATGGAAATAGTTTTTGACTTATTCCTATTTCTCTTAAAATCTACAATCATCTCCTTTGTTTTAGTCACGTTCAAGATGAGATGATTGTTTCCTCACCATGGCACAAAGTGGTCCACCAGCTCCTTGTACTCATCTTCTTGTCCATCTCTGATCCACCCCACAACTGCAGAATCATCCAAGTATTTCTGCAGATGACATGAGTCTGTCTTGTACTGGAAGTCTGAGGTGTACAGAGTGAAAAGGAATGGTGAGAGTACAGTCCCCTGCGGTGCTCCTGTGCTGCTGACTACCTGGTTAGACACACAACCCTTCAGTCTCACAAACTGTGGTCTGTTTGTCTGGTAGTCTTTGATCCAGGAGATTGTTGAGGCCTCCACCTGAGTCTTCTGCAGTTTCTGACAAAGGCATTCAGGTTGGATTGTGTTAAATGCACTGGAGAAATCAAAGAACATGATCCTCACAGTGCTGCTGGCTTTGTCCAGATGACAGTGGGTTTGTTGAAGCAGGTGTATGATGGCATCTTCAACTCCAACTCCACAGTGATAAGCAAACTGAAGGGGGTCCTGCTAGTTTATTGTTTGCTTACTCAGGTGGGACAACAGGAGTCTCTCTAGGACCTTCATGATATGGGATGTCAGGGCAACAGGTCTATAGTCATTGAGGACCTATGGGTGAGTTTTCTTTGGTACTGGAAGAAGACAGGAGGTCTTCCACAACACCGGAACCTTCTTTTGGGCCAGGCTAAGATTGATGAGGTGCTGCAGAATCCCACAGAGCTGCTCTGCACAGCCCTTCAGGACTGTAGGGCTGACACGATCTGGACCTGCAGTCTTATTCCGATTCAGTCTCTCCAGTTGCATCTTCACCTGACTTCTTGAGACACACAGGTGGAAGGGGGAGGCAAAGGGAGCATCAGCATCTTCTGATACGGTTGAAGGTAAACATAGAAGCAGAAGGATCCATGGCTGAGGTGGATACTGGACAGCTGTGGGTCCTGTGGGTCAAAGAAGGGTGTGATATCTGTTTGGCTGTGAGCAGGAGAGGAGGATGCTGACCTTGTTTCTGAACTGAACCTATTGAAGAATGTATTCAGTTCATTGGCTCTATCCAGACCGCCATCGGTCTGATCATCCTTCTGCATGAAGCCTGTGATCTTCTTCATCCCTGACCACACATCTCTGATATTGTTTTGCTGGAGCTTGCTCTCCAACTTCTTGTACACCTCCTTGCTGTCTCTTATCTTGACTTTAAGTTGCTCCTGTAGACTCCTCAATAATTCTCTGTCTCCCTCTCTGAAGGCTCTTTTTTTCTTGTTAAGCAGGTCCTTCAGGTCACCGGTGATCTAGGGTTTGTTATTGGGGAAGCATCTCACGGTTCTGGTGGGGAGTCATGGCATTAATGTCCTCTCCATATGGCTGGCACAGTGTGTCCCAGTCTGTAGCCTCAAAGCAACCTTGCAGGGCTTCTTCAGCTTCCTGTGACCATTTTCTCACAGTCCTCTTTATTACAGGTTGTCTCTGAACAAGGGGCTTATATTTCGAGCAGAGAAAAACAAGATTGTGATCTGATTTGCCTAGAGGAGGTCTTTTTGAGTCCTTGACATTTTGTTATGATTCTGGCACGTCTGCTCTACCCTGTCTCTCTGGCTGCAATCAGCAGATGAGATGCACCTGGTGGCTGCTGCAGTGCAGTGCAATCTGTGGCATTCCAAGCACCTGTGTCTTCCCTGATATATACTGACTCTGACAAGCAGACGGTGCCAGAGTTTTGAAAGCCATCGTGTGAGTAGATATCCAGCGTTCCTTCCTGACTGATCGTTGTTTTGACCTTGCCTTGCCTCTTGGATTTTGCCTCTCTGCCTGCCCCTTGACGGACTGTTTGGATTTTGGTTGATGACCCTGTTTCCTACATCTGATTTATGCCTCTGCCTGCCCCTTGCCTGACGTCTCTTGTTCCGATCATTGACCCTTTTTCTGTCCCTGGATTATTGAATCAGCCTAGCCCTTGGATTATTCAACCAAAAGTCACCTGTCTCTCTCACCTGCGCTGTGGAGATCCCTGCCTTCTACCCACTGAGGTTTCCCCTCTGGGTTTCAAGTTTAACCCAAGACAAGAACAGGTTAGTGACTTTTCTGATCCTTGCAAGATTTGGAGAAACTACAAGTCACTAATCCTTCTTTCTGCTTCAGTGATTCCTGGAAGCTGTGTGGAGTTTAACCTGAGTGACGTTTTCCTGTGGCTGAATAAACTTTTTAATCTTTCAGTTCTGTGTCTGGCTGAATCTTGGGTCCGCCTTTTTCTAATTCGTAATAGAAAAATCTGGCCAAAAATGGACTCATCGCCAGCACAGCAGTGGCGCATCCACGTTGATGAGACCCTTTCCTGGCTGGGTTCCGGCATGGAGGAAATAATTTCCACATTACGTTCTGGCAATCCTGTCTCCAAGCCGCCACCGTCACAAATTAACCACGCCCAAGTGACACAGACAACAGCAGAGGTAAGGGAGCCACGCCTATCTCCGGCTGAGAAGTTCAGGGGAGACCCAGAC
This sequence comes from Crenichthys baileyi, assembly GCA_036173005.1. Classification (NCBI taxonomy): domain Eukaryota; kingdom Metazoa; phylum Chordata; class Actinopteri; order Cyprinodontiformes; family Goodeidae; genus Crenichthys; species Crenichthys baileyi. The sequence continues at coordinate 143,208 of JAHHUM010000692.1, read as the reverse complement.
CAGTGTCGAGCTTTCCTGACTCAGTGTGAGATTCATTTTGAGCTTCAGCCGTCATCCTTTCCCACTGAGCGCTCCAAGGTGGCTTTTGTTATATCTCTGCTGGCAGGAAGGGCGAAGCAGTGGGGGACTGCTGAATGGCAGAACAGGTCTGCATCTTGTAACTTCTATGAAACTTTTTCCAAGGAACTCATTCGAGTTTTTAACCCTGTTCTTCCAAGTCGTGAAGCCGCAAGAGGCTTACTGTCCCTACAACAGGGTGATCAGCCTGTCTCGTCCTATATAATTGACTTTCATTTGCTGGCCGCAGATAGCCGTTGGAATGAGGCAGCACAAATGGATGCATTTATACAAGGACTGAACGCAGACATCAAGGATGAGTTAGCGACCCGTGACTACCCCTCCTCCCTGAAACGGCTCGAGGATCTTGCTGCTCGCATAGATGTTCGGCTGACAGAGAGAAGGGGGGAGAAGCGACATGAGGTGGGTCGTCCCTCATTTCAGGGTCCGGCACACCTGCGTGAAAGAAGGAGCCGGTCACCTCTCACTGAGGAGAACGATGATTGTGAGTCCATGCAGTTGGGCAGAACCAAGATTACCCCTGAGGAGAAAGATCGTCGGAGGAAGTTCAAGCTCTGTTTTTATTGTGGAAAGAAAGGACATTTAGCCAGCTAACTGCCTCCTCCTTCTTGTTTCCTGCTTTTTTTCAAACCTCTTCCATGTCTCTCCAGGGGGCCGTGTTTATTGATTCAGGAGCAGACACTGAATTCATGGATGAAACATTCGCAAATAAGAACAGCATAAAACTCATTCCGTCAGCTGACACACGAAACATGCTAGCATTGGATGGTCACAGCATGAACAATTCACACCTCAGGACGGAGGAGATTACCTTAACAGTTGGAGGTAATCATCAAGAAAAAGTAACTTTCGTGATCATTAATTCACCTGAACTTCCTGTAGTCTTAGGGGCCTCCTGGTTGCAGAAACACAACCCTCACATTGACTGGAAGAAGAAAGAAATTCTGGGTTGGTCTGAGTCATGTTCCGCTACCGGCCTTTTGTCTGCTGCTATGGAGGTCAGCGTGGAGAATGAGGTCGAGGAAACATACCCGGATTTATCCAAGGTACCTGTTAGGTATTAATTATCAAATAGTCAAGCTCAGAAGGAACGACACAGGAGTCTCTGTTAATCTTGCAGCAAGATGGTAGCCCACTCTGCAGTGCAACTACAAAGTGTTGGCACCAAAGGCCCCCCCGGACAGACAGCTCGGGTTTCAGCAAAGCATGGCTGTCTGTCTTAACCGAGTTGTCTACTCATGTGTCACATATGCAGCATTGATTCAAGTGGACACCATATTGGACCCAAAAACAGATGACTATGATTACATGTTGTAAATGAATATATCTACAATGCCTGAGTGTACTCATAATTGTACTTCATAATATGACCTTATAGCAGAAAATCGAAAGAAGTTGCTGTTTAAGTGAAATGAGGAAAAGTACAATGATGACATGAACAAGCCTTGTTTTGGTTCTTTTACTTTTGTTACATTGTTTTAATTCTTTTACTTTTATTACATTTAGTTTTCTTGATTTATTACATTGTTTTATTATTATACTCTACCATGATTGGTGGTCGCCTAGGCGGTGTGGCTGTGTGAGTATTTTTCCCACAATATAATCTGCTTTCCGCCTTTGGGTTTTTTTTGCTCACACAGAGTGATTTCTTTTACATGTATCTAATCATGACTTTATTCGTGATAAAAAAGGAGGGACTGTTAGGGCTTGAAAACTTTTGTATTGTTTATCACTCTTTCTTCCCAGGGAGAGGAGTGAGTTATGCTACTATCAGCAACATCTGGGGGCTGCTTGTACCAGTCCCCACTCCCTCTCTGTTTAAAAGCAAAACACCTGCACCCTAACCCTTCTGACCCCCCAAACACACACACAGACACACATACACCCCCTAAATGCTTGGAATGTCTGTTGAACTGTGTGTGTGAACCACATATATAAATAAAGAGAGATGGGGCCAACACTTTGTAGTTGCACTGCAGAGTGGGCTACCATCTTGCTGCAAGATTAACAGAGACTCCTGTGTCGTTCCTTCTGAGCTTGACTATTTGATAATTAATACCTAACAGGTACCTTGGATAAATCCGGGTATGTTTCCTCGACCTCATTCTCCACGCTGACCTCCATAGCAGCAGACAAAAGGCCGGTAGCGGAACATGACTCAGACCAACCCAGAATTTCTTTCTTCTTCCAGTCAATGTGAGGGTTGTGTTTCTGCAACCAGGAGGCCCCTAAGACTACAGGAAGTTCAGGTGAATTAATGATCACGAAAGTTACTTTTTCTTGATGATTACCTCCAACTGTTAAGGTAATCTCCTCCGTCCTGAGGTGTGAATTGTTCATGCTGTGACCATCCAATGCTAGCATGTTTCGTGTGTCAGCTGACGGAATGAGTTTTATGCTGTTCTTATTTGCGAATGTTTCATCCATGAATTCAGTGTCTGCTCCTGAATCAATAAACACGGCCCCCTGGAGAGACATGGAAGAGGTTTGAAAAAAAGCAGGAAACAAGAAGGAGGAGGCAGTTAGCTGGCTAAATGTCCTTTCTTTCCACAATAAAAACAGAGCTTGAACTTCCTCCGACGATCTTTCTCCTCAGGGGTAATCTTGGTTCTGCCCAACTGCATGGACTCACAATCATCGTTCTCCTCAGTGAGAGGTGACCGGCTCCTTCTTTCACGCAGGTGTGCCGGACCCTGAAATGAGGGACGACCCACCTCATGTCGCTTCTCCCCCCTTCTCTCTGTCAGCCGAACATCTATGCGAGCAGCAAGATCCTCGAGCCGTTTCAGGGAGGAGGGGTAGTCACGGGTCGCTAACTCATCCTTGATGTCTGCGTTCAGTCCTTGTATAAATGCATCCATTTGTGCTGCCTCATTCCAACGGCTATCTGCGGCCAGCAAATGAAAGTCAATTATATAGGACGAGACAGGCTGATCACCCTGTTGTAGGGACAGTAAGCCTCTTGCGGCTTCACGACTTGGAAGAACAGGGTTAAAAACTCGAATGAGTTCCTTGGAAAAAGTTTCATAGAAGTTACAAGATGCAGACCTGTTCTGCCATTCAGCAGTCCCCCACTGCTTCGCCCTTCCTGCCAGCAGAGATATAACAAAAGCCACCTTGGAGCGCTCAGTGGGAAAGGATGACGGCTGAAGCTCAAAATGAATCTCACACTGAGTCAGGAAAGCTCGACACTGGTCTGGGTCTCCCCTGAACTTCTCAGCCGGAGATAGGCGTGGCTCCCTTACCTCTGCTGTTGTCTGTGTCACTTGGGCGTGGTTAATTTGTGACGGTGGCGGCTTGGAGACAGGATTGCCAGAACGTAATGTGGAAATTATTTCCTCCATGCCGGAACCCAGCCAGGAAAGGGTCTCATCAACGTGGATGCGCCACTGCTGTGCTGGCGATGAGTCCATTTTTGGCCAGATTTTTCTATTACGAATTAGAAAAAGGCGGACCCAAGATTCAGCCAGACACAGAACTGAAAGATTAAAAAGTTTATTCAGCCACAGGAAAACGTCACTCAGGTTAAACTCCACACAGCTTCCAGGAATCACTGAAGCAGAAAGAAGGATTAGTGACTTGTAGTTTCTCCAAATCTTGCAAGGATCAGAAAAGTCACTAACCTGTTCTTGTCTTGGGTTAAACTTGAAACCCAAAGGGGAAACCTCAGTGGGTAGAAGGCAGGGATCTCCACAGCGCAGGTGAGAGAGACAGGTGACTTTTGGTTGAATAATCCAAGGGCTAGGCTGATTCAATAATCCAGGGACAGAAAAAGGGTCAATGATCGGAACAAGAGACGTCAGGCAAGGGGCAGGCAGAGGCATAAATCAGATGTAGGAAACAGGGTCATCAACCAAAATCCAAACAGTCCGTCAAGGGGCAGGCAGAGAGGCAAAATCCAAGAGGCAAGGCAAGGTCAAAACAACGATCAGTCAGGAAGGAACGCTGGATATCTACTCACACGATGGCTTTCAAAACTCTGGCACCGTCTGCTTGTCAGAGTCAGTATATATCAGGGAAGACACAGGTGCTTGGAATGCCACAGATTGCACTGCACTGCAGCAGCCACCAGGTGCATCTCATCTGCTGATTGCAGCCAGAGAGACAGGGTAGAGCAGACGTGCCAGAATCATAACAAAATGTCAAGGACTCAAAAAGACCTCCTCTAGGCAAATCAGATCACAATCTTGTTTTTCTCTGCTCGAAATATAAGCCCCTTGTTCAGAGACAACCTGTAATAAAGAGGACTGTGAGAAAATGGTCACAGGAAGCTGAAGAAGCCCTGCAAGGTTGCTTTGAGGCTACAGACTGGGACACACTGTGCCAGCCATATGGAGAGGACATTAATGCCATGACTCCCCACCAGAACCGTGAGATGCTTCCCCAATAACAAACCCTAGATCACCGGTGACCTGAAGGACCTGCTTAACAAGAAAAAAAGAGCCTTCAGAGAGGGAGACAGAGAATTATTGAGGAGTCTACAGGAGCAACTTAAAGTCAAGATAAGAGACAGCAAGGAGGTGTACAAGAAGTTGGAGAGCAAGCTCCAGCAAAACAATATCAGAGATGTGTGGTCAGGGATGAAGAAGATCACAGGCTTCATGCAGAAGGATGATCAGACCGATGGCGGTCTGGATAGAGCCAATGAACTGAATACATTCTTCAATAGGTTCAGTTCAGAAACAAGGTCAGCATCCTCCTCTCCTGCTCACAGCCAAACAGATATCACACCCTTCTTTGACCCACAGGACCCACAGCTGTCCAGTATCCACCTCAGCCATGGATCCTTCTGCTTCTATGTTTACCTTCAACCGTATCAGAAGATGCTGATGCTCCCTTTGCCTCCCCCTTCCACCTGTGTGTCTCAAGAAGTCAGGTGAAGATGCAACTGGAGAGACTGAATCGGAATAAGACTGCAGGTCCAGATCGTGTCAGCCCTACAGTCCTGAAGGGCTGTGCAGAGCAGCTCTGTGGGATTCTGCAGCACCTCATCAATCTTAGCCTGGCCCAAAAGAAGGTTCCGGTGTTGTGGAAGACCTCCTGTCTTCTTCCAGTACCAAAGAAAACTCACCCATAGGTCCTCAATGACTATAGACCTGTTGCCCTGACATCCCATATCATGAAGGTCCTAGAGAGACTCCTGTTGTCCCACCTGAGTAAGCAAACAATAAACTAGCAGGACCCCCTTCAGTTTGCTTATCACTGTGGAGTTGGAGTTGAAGATGCCATCATACACCTGCTTCAACAAACCCACTGTCATCTGGACAAAGCCAGCAGCACTGTGAGGATCATGTTCTTTGATTTCTCCAGTGCATTTAACACAATCCAACCTGAATGCCTTTGTCAGAAACTGCAGAAGACTCAGGTGGAGGCCTCAACAATCTCCTGGATCAAAGACTACCAGACAAACAGACCACAGTTTGTGAGACTGAAGGGTTGTGTGTCTAACCAGGTAGTCAGCAGCACAGGAGCACCGCAGGGGACTGTACTCTCACCATTCCTTTTCACTCTGTACACCTCAGACTTCCAGTACAAGACAGACTCATGTCATCTGCAGAAATACTTGGATGATTCTGCAGTTGTGGGGTGGATCAGAGATGGACAAGAAGATGAGTACAAGGAGCTGGTGGACCACTTTGTGCCATGGTGAGGAAACAATCATCTCATCTTGAACGTGACTAAAACAAAGGAGATGATTGTAGATTTTAAGAGAAATAGGAATAAGTCAAAAACTATTTCCATCATGGGAGAAGAGGTGGAAATGGTGGAGGAGTATAAATACCTTGGTGTTCACCTGAACAACAGACTGGAGTGGAGATGCAACTGTGAAGCCGTCTACAAGAAGGGACAGAGCAGACTGTACTTCTTGAGGAAGCTTAGGTCATTTGGTGTTTGCAGCAAGATGCTGCAGATCTTCTATAAGTCTGTTGTGGAGAGTGTGATCTCTTCTGCCATCATCTCCTGGGGTAGCAGCATCAGAGCCAGGGACTTAAAAAAGCTCAACAAGCTGATAAAGAAGTCTGGTTCTGTTCTGGGGACTCCTCTGGAACCTCTGGAGATCATTGTGCAAAGAAGGATTCTTCATAAAATGAAGAACATTATGGAGAATCCTGAGCATCCTCTTCATCAGACTGTCCTACAACAACAGAGTCTCTTCAGTCAGAGGCTTCATCAGATCTGCTGTAAGACAGACCGCTACAGGAGATCCTTCCTCCCCACAGCCATCAGCATCTACAACGGCTCTTTGAAGAAACCTGCATAATGAGCTACAACAACATTTAATTTCCCTTTGGGAATAATAGAGTATTTTTGAATTTGAATTGAATTTGAATTTGAAATAGCCTGGGCAGGACACAGTAGGATTGTAGTGAAGTCAACTCAAGTTTATTTACATAGTGCTTGTCAGCAACAAGGCACTCAAGGCATTGTACATAAGGAAGAAACATCACAATGATACAGAAATCAAACAACATAAAAACAAATCAAATGACATTAATAATCCTTGGGGGTTTACTGGTAAGAAGACAATCATTCTAAGAAATCTAAAAATCTATGTAAACAGTTTTAGTCCAAACTTTCAAATACTAAGAATCTTTCTAAGAATTCTAAAAATATATGAGCCACATTTAGGTAAAAAGAGGATACGAATAAAGACCACGTTAGGTAAGAGGAGGGGGAAAAAAATCCCATTTCACACTTTATCCTTAGCAGGATACAGTTTGAGATGTCAAAAAAAAAAAACTCAGCACAAAGAAGCAACCTATACGAGACAACATATAGCAGAGATATGGTGAAGGCTGTATGTCGGGTGTCTATGCTTATATCAACATGTGCGTGTATGAATGTGAGTGTGTGCAAACTAAGTCCATGAAGCGCTGTCACAGAGGCCATTGTCCTTGATGGTACGTTGGAATGTTCATCAACCGGCCATTTTGAGCAGCTCCACAGATGTCCTCAGGGAAGGGAGGGGGCAGAGGGAGCAGAGCGTCATGTTTACATAACTTCCAGAAGAAGTCGAATATAGCCAACCATCAAGGCCGTGCAGGGGTGCCAGAATCGGAAAGCAACAATTATTTGGGTCAGGCTAACTTTTAATTTTCTGTCAACCTTGAGAGTCTGGCTGGTGTTTCTCAATGGCGAATCCAAACAGCCAAATTCCTGGTCTTTCGCCAGATCTGAGCAGACAAGATTTATCCCATTTCTCCTGTGAGTCCAGGAAACAAAGCCAGCATGTGATATTGTAGGATCACACCCAGTTTGCGATTCTGCTCCCTTAACATTTCAGTCTGAATGTTGATAGCCCTGCAGCTCCCTTCACATAAGCCTGGCAGCCTTGCATGGCCAGAACTGCTGCCGACTTTTTCACAATTTCACGATAAGCCAGTTACCGCAGACTCCGAAAAGGAGAAATTATGTACACATCTTCCACATCCTCGACTGTCATCATTGTGAGAAACACAATCCTCCAGTTCTGCTAGGCAACAGGAGAAAAAGCGTCCTCCTTCACCGAAAGCAGAAAGGATTCTCTTTTAGGCCGATTTAGAATCGGCACTTATTGTGGTCCAAAGCTGCCGTGCTTTGAAGCTGTGTGTGTTCTACTGTGCCTTGAACCCCTGAGTGCGGACTCGAGTGAACTTGAAAGTATGACTTTTAGAGGTTCTCAGAAACCCTGAAGCTGCATCTAGAACCTCATGGTGGAACACTCACTGTTCTATTGTCTTTACTCTTGGTGTTTTCCACTGGTTGCTGCCTTTGTGTTTTACTGAGCTCCCACTTTGGGGGTGTTATGACTGCAGGCTGGTGAAGGCCGCTCCCAAAGGGGCTGCCTATGTGAAACGTATTGCTGTCTACTGGTTACATGTTCCACATGCCAAGTAAAGCCAAAGCTTTGCCCCATTACCATTTTTGCCAATAAACTGCTGGTTTGATCTTCATAGACATTCAATGTTGTTTTCATCTTTGTTTGATTAGTTATTTTACCCCTTTTGTAGAATTATGCATGCTCGATTAGGTGAAGATTACTGAATCAGAATAGCAAAGTCAGGGCTGTTGACTTATTAATATCCACATAGATAAAGACAAAGCGTTTGTGTTTATTTTGTGCAAAAGTAATTTATCTATCGAAATAAAGTTAGTGTTCCCCCGCCAGTCAGTGGAACAGTTGATAAACAGTGACATTCAGTGTGATTTTGGTAATAATTATTGATTATTTATGGTAATTAACTAATTGTAATTATTGAGAGCTGTGAGCCCATAATCACAACACCAGAGTGCATCTCTGATTTCTATTTGTAAGCAATGATTTTGGCTAAGAACAATAATTTTTCTGAATTCTGATTTTTAATAATAATTTTTGATAAATATTTATTATTTACGCTGTCAAGCGGAAGAAGAAGTCCGATCGGCTGTGGTTGGCTTGTGGGACTCCTGAGGCGGCTGACAAGTACCATGAGGCCAAGCGTGCCGCGGCCCAGGCTGTGGCATAGGCAAAAACTCGGGCCTGGGAGGAGTTCGGTGAGGCCATGTAGAAGGACTACTGGTTGCTCACAAAGCGATTCTGGCAAACCGTCTGGCGCCTCAGGAGGGGGAAGCACTGCTTTGCCAACGCTGTTTGCAGTGGGACGGGAAGCTGCTGACCTCAACTGGAGACATTATCGGAGGATGGAAGGAGCACTTCGAGAATCTCCTCAATCCTGCCATCACGCATTCCCTGGTGGAAGCAGAGGCTGGGGACTCGGGGTTGGACTCTTTCATCACCCAGGCTGAAGTCACCGAGGTGGTTAAAAAGCTCTGCAGTGGCAGGGCTTCAGGGGTGGATGAGATCCACCCTGAGTACCTGAAGTCTCTGGATGCTGTGGGGCTGTCATGGTTGATACGCCTCTTCAACATTGCGTGGCGGTCGAGGACAATACCTCTGGACTGGCAGACTGGGGTGGTGGTCCCCCTTCATAAGAAGGAGTTTGGTCTGCATTGCCAGCACTAAGTGCCGGTGCATGTTGGACTCCGGCAGGGCTGCCCTTTTTCACCGGTCCTGTTCATAACTTTTATGTACTGGATTTCTAGGCACAGCCAAGAGCCGGATGGGGTCTGGTTTGGTGACCAGTGGATTTCGTCTCTTATTTTAACAGATGCATGGTCCTGCTGGTCCCCTTTACCCAAGACCTACAGCATGTACTGGGGCAGTTTGCAGGCAAGTGTGAAGCGGCTGGGATGAAGATCAGCTCCTCCAAGTCCGAGGCCACGGTTCTTGACCGGAAAAGGGTGGCTTGTCGTCATCAGGTTGCAGTGGAGTTCCTGCCTCAAGTAGAGGAGTTCAAGTATCGAGGGAAGAATCGAGCGGGAGACCGACAGAGGGATCGGTGGGGCTGCCAAAGTAATGCGGGCGCTGTGCCGGTCTGTTGTGGTGAATAGAGAGCTGAGCTGAAAAGCAAAGCTCTCGATTTACCAGTCGGTCTATGTTCTACCCTCATCTATGGCCATGAACTTTTGGTCATGACCGAAAGAACGAGATCCGAGATAAGCGGCTGAAATGAGCTTCCTCCGTAGGGTGGCCGGGCACTCCCTTAGAGATAGGGTGAGGAGCTCGGCCATTCGAGAGGGGCTCGGAGTAGAGCCGCTGCTCCTCCACATCGAGAGGACCAGTTGAGGTGGCTCCTGGACGCCTTCCTCGGGAGGTGTTCCAGGCACGTCCTACCGGGAGGAGGCCCAGGGGACGGCCCAGGACTCTCGCTGGAGATATCTCTCGGCTGGCCTGGGAACACCTTGGGCTCCCCCCGGAGGAGTGAGGGGGTGTCTGGGGAGAGAGACATCTGGGTGTCTCTGCTTAGTCTGCTGCCCCCGCGACCTGGTCCCTGATAAAGCAGAAGAGAGTATGAGTATTAGTATTTATTAACCAAGAATTATAATTCTTACATTATTGGCATCCCTGGGTGGGCCTTAAACTGATAGATACCACTATTGCACAGATTGAACAATTGTGACATCCTTGGAACTTATAACCTCTATTGTGAGCTTTTTTGAGTTTTTTTAAAGATGCTTATAAGCTACAATATATCTTGACTAGAATTTGCTCAATTCTACTGCAGATTAGTAAAAATAATCCCTCTGAAGTGCTCTGTGGATAAAAGTTGGAAGTGGTATAGTTTATGGTGTGAAATTTGACTTAATTTTCCTGCTGGCCAGCCCTGCTCTGCAAACAGCAGCTACAGCAAAATCAGCTGTTACCATAGCAATCATATTCCTGTAACGGTAGGGGGCATCCTATCTGCCTCTAGTGTATGTTGAGTGCAATCAGCTTTTCCCATGGCAACCAAATTCCTGCCACAGTACGAAGCACCTAATCTGCCTCTCCTGTCCGTTGGGTTCAACTACAGCTGTAACACTCTCCCAGTCAGGGAGGGAGCAACACTCACATCTAGTGGCCATTGAGTAAAATTGCAGTTGCAACTGGATTTTCACCGTTGCAGACCGGCATTCGGTTCCATCTGGTGGTCACTAGTGAGAATTGACGTTCCAACCAAGGAAATTAACTACTTTGATTGAATCGTTTTAGTTTAACACAGGCAGATAATTCCATGACCTATGGTCAGAGGGCATAACTTGAGCAGAAAATTGAAGTTATTGATCATTTAATACCACTTCTGCTCTGACATTTAAGCGTTTTAGCTGGGTTTTCTTGTGTGTGAAGCATGTTTTGGTCAGACAAATACAACTAACTTTAGTGTAACTTGGTAGGTCCTGCTAGAAGGTAAATGACCTATGGTGTGTATCACTAACATTCATTTGAAGCTAAGATAGTGTTTGAATGTTTTAATTCACTTATACCACTTTTACTTTAAAAAAAAAAAAAAAAAAATTGTAATTTTCCTTTTGTTTTGCTTGATTATTTCCATTAAAGCATAGACTTGGGTATTATGATTTCTAATTATAATGTTTGATAAATATTTATTAACCAAGAATCATAATTCTTACAGGCTATGGTATCAGTCTGTCCCATTGCTGTGCCTAGTTTCTATTTTCTGTTTGTAGATTGGTAGCAGATGCCCTGCTGTCATACACCACTAGACACGTGCTGAGTCCTTCAAGTGCAGATATAGGGAGAACACTGGTCTGGATAAGGTGGAAGTTTCTGGGATGTAGGAGGGATCAATCTGTATACAGGGTGCCATGGGTGAGGAGTCTTTGAGCAGAGCTTCAACAGCTGCATCAAGAATTTAGTGGTGAACATTGACCTAAGAGGACTTTTCTGAATCACTCAGGGTTTAATTCTGACCCATCTCTCCTGGCAAGACGTCCTTCCTCTTCATCCTTTTCTAAGACAATGCAACCTCCACTTCCATATCCAGTTCTCCCTGCTCTTCTAGCTTTTCATTTGCCCAATGAACAAAACAGTCAGCTTCATCAGGGAAATCTTTCACTATCTTTTTCAGTGAATCTTGTTGTGACAAGTCTATACGCTGAGAGGAGGTCCATTCCTTTGGTCTGTAGATTGTTGGATAGTGGTGGGGTGAACTCAAACCCGGAGGAATAGCTGAGCTGTTAGCACAGTCTCTTATCGGAGTAAGCCGTCTCTCTGTTCTCTGGCTTTGGTTTGTGTATTTGATGCAGGTTTCTTCAGCTGCATTATGGCAGAGAGTGCGGACACCACTTCAACAAAAAGGCTGCCATGAGTTCTGCCATAGTTTCTGAAATTTTTCCTCAGGGCTTTATGTTTGGTTCACCATCTCGTCTCTCTAATAGGTGAAATGGGTTTGTGCGTATTGTCCTGGCTCTCAGTCTCCCACACACGCACTCTTGTGTTGTGATTATTAATCTGACAATATTATTTAATATTAATATTTTAATATTTTATCAAATAATATTTCGGTCTGTTAAGGGTTGTCCTGTGAATACCAGCCCAGTAAGGCGATGGTATTAGGACAAAGTTGAAAGGTGTGAGCCAAGCTCTGACATTATTGAACAGCATAAACTCTGCACACACATGGAATGAATTCACACATATCCTTAAAATACAAGAATTTATTAACACAAATAAGTCAACTCAAAATCAAACATATTTCAATCAACAAACTCTTTACTATGCTAAAACAATGCAACCAAACTACCAAGCAGAATTAGGAAGACTAATGGGCTATGTACAATATAAACAAGTTGATTAAAGATGATTGAAAATCATGACCAAAAGAGTGATGCAACATTACCAAGCAATGTTTATGTTTGAGAACCAAGGATTATCTTGAAAAATCTGGGAATGAAGTTAAGTTAGTCTTGGAACCAACTTAGGCAATAATCAGCAAACGTTAGACAACCATTCACAATGCAAGATCAGATAAAATATTATTTTATCAAAATAATATTTTCAAGAATGATCTGCTGAATAAAACCAACCTTCTGGATGAATAATTTCTCAATGGTGTCTAATTAGTTGCCTTTATTTATTAAAATAATATTTGAAGAAATATTATTAAGGGAATATTTGGAAAAGAGCCAAATCTTTCTGGAGAAATGGAGCTTAATGGTGTTTACTTAGTTATCAGGTTTAGTAGAATAATGTTTAGAGACTATTATTCACTAGATTGAAAACTAACAACCTTTCTGTTAAATATTCTGTATTAAGCAGGTGTTCTTAAGCTGTTAGCAGTTAAGCTAATAAAGGAGGCTGATAGCTTAGCACCAGCATCAAATACATACCTTTAAAATACCAGGGTCAATAAAAGGGTCAAAATGCATAAGCGCGGACGGCGCGTTATGGTCAACCTTCTGTGTTTAAAATCACCCTTTAACTAAAGTTTGTCTTAACTTTAAAAACACAAACACAGAACACAAAGCTGATCACGTGTGCAGATAGCCTACTAGCACTAAGGTAGCAGTTTCACACAACAAAACCAAACTTCATAAAAATGAAAAACGTTTAGATCATTTCATCCTAACTTTCTATTATTCACTCTGCCCAAAACCTAACCTCTGACCATGCTGAGGAAAAGATGTCCGGGGCGGCGAAGTTTGAAGAAACGTCCACAGTCAACAAGCGGTTAGCTTTCGGCTAGCCTAACGGAGCTGTGGGTGGGCGGCCCATTCTGTCAGCCGGCCAAAACTGCATGTTACCGGTGATGCGGCTACTCGTCGTCCTTCTCTCAGGCAAGGAAAACCGCTTCACCCGGGTTGCAGAGACCGCGTCTCTGCTGGGGACTTTTCTGAGACACCGCAGGCCTCGGAGAAAAAGTCAAGCCAGGCGTGTACCTTAATTCCCGTTTTTATGAATGAATACTGGGTACACAAACAGTTATTCACTCATACTTATCTTTGCATATGATCGGTGATCATATGAGACTCTTGCATCCAGTTTGAAGAGATTATGTCTTTTTGCCAACAAAAAGACCTCAGCGCGCTGTGTCCCTCCATCCAGTTCCTCTCGGGAGCTGCTTGGGAGAGGTCGGCTTGTGGGAGAGGGGGTGCTCTTATTCAGACAGTGGCATCATGGGAAGTCTGCTGCTACCCTCCCTTTCCTCAGTTGCTGGAAGTCAGTTAAATGCACTTTATTTTGAAAATTCCAGAAGAGTTTGTACCGGAGTTTTAATGTTGAAATCCATGGCTTAGGGTCCCAACACTTGTGTATGATTCCCTGATGAATACAACAATGTCATCAAGCAGGTCAACTAGTGTTCCACTTTCAATGACACTATGGGTGGTATCGGACAACCCAAGATTTAGGACCTGTGCATGGCATCACACATGCTGATGGGTGGAGTATTTGGATGACATTAATGCAGAGGAACCGTTGTATTGACCCTGCATTTTGAAAAGCTCCATCAGTGGAGCTGCTGATGCACAGACCTATGTCCACTGTCAGGTGGTCAAGCACTCCAGTTAACAGAGTCACAAATGCTGCACTTAGGACCGCAACCAGCCTTTCATGTACAACGTCTGAGACATACCTCTAAATCACAGTTGTGTCAAGCTGCAAAAACATCACTGCTTTCTAAATGTCTGCAGATATGTTCTCTTCAATTAACTGATTGATAGCATTGATTACTGCATTCACAGTTGTTTTTGACAGGAGGGTACTGAAAGAGCCTCTGCCTTGTTTTCCCGAAGCATGGATCTTTTTGCTTTTTAAAATTGCACAGCTGAGGTGCTATTTTGAGCACACGTGTTTTTTTCCTAACAACATAATTAGTTGTAGAAATTGTCTCAGTCAAGACTGCCAATGTCCAAGGTGTATGCAGCTTCAGTGTGCTTATTCCTGTAGCTTTAGCCTCTCTTTCTTAAGACCTTCACAACCTCCATTACACGTACCAACACCCAATGTCTCTTCCTAACTCGTCTCATGGTGTCCTGTCAGCTGTCTCTCTCATGCTTTGGTGCACAAGCCTCCAGGCAGTTGATGTTTTCAATAAATTGTCTGCTAAAATTGTTTCGCCCTTGCTCTACTTCTTCTTTTAGCATTGTGAAGCTCTTCTTAGAACTGTCTTAAAATCCAAAAGTGCAAAAGCAAACTCCTGCAATTTTTTAACTGGTCTGGATTTTGATCAGGAGTGTATATATTACCAGTTGCCTGAATTTGTTATTTTGAAATCCTGTTATTCATTATATTATTATTTTTTTATTTCAGTCATTAAAATACCAGAATTTGCAAACAACTTTATATTTTTGTCTGATTACTTAAATTTTATTGTATTTTATATTTTTTATTTGGAAAACAACACATCTTTAATTCTTTAAAAAACGAAGAGCTTTAATTTATGATGGTGTCGTCAGATCTGCAGTCTTTTGTCTTGGACACCTAAAAAGCTGACCTATCAACTGATCTTCTTCTGGTAGCTGGATGAGGACACCAGACAGAGGTGGAGCAACCGAACAGGTAATGAGGGAGTGCTCAAGTTCTGGTAGGCCTCAGTCCTGGAGATCTTTGACTCCCACTTCTGACTGGACTTTTCAAGCATTGTTGTTGTAGTAAGAATTATTTTAAAGTCAACTTTTGTCTTGTTTAAGAACCAAAGAATAATAATAAATATTTCTGTCATTTCATCTTTATAAATAATTAAAACTAGTTCTAGAAAGTGTTCCAATATGTTTCACTCTGACTGGAAAATACAAAGATCTGCAGCATGTTAAAGCTAACTCTAAGGCTGGGGGTCGCCAAGGAACCTTGTTTCTGCCGGTCCGAGAGGTGAGTGAGTGGGGTCGGCAGGAGGAAATGTGCAAACTTGAGCAGATTGTGGAGGTGCATACAAAAATGTTGCACTACTACCATCTCTTGGATTTTATTTCAACTTCATTTTCATTTCCTTAAACTCTCTTAATTAGTCCAGTATTTCTTAAAAAACGAAAAATCCTTCCTTTCCCTACTTCATTACTTAACTAAGCAACCACATTTTCAAACTTCATTTTAAACTTCATACCTACTCCATATAATCAAAACATGTTCTACAGTTTCTGTGGTATTACATCAATTACAAAAACCAGTAAGATGATTTCCCATCTTTCAAAGAGTGCTGTTTAGGAGACAATGGCCAGATCTTATTCTATTTATGACCAACTCTTTCCTCATATTTTTCCTCTGTTTCTTGTAACCTCAACTGTATTTTGTATTCTATATAAATGTCTCCCTTTAGTCTCATTATCCCACCTCATTTTCCATCATTTCTTACTTTCTTTCCAAACTATACTTTGGCCTTCAGATTTAGATGTCTATCTGCAGATCATTAACTACTTTAACAGTTTCCTTAGCCAACCTACCTTCTGCTACCCAAAATACCTACATGAGCAGGAGTCCACATTAATACTATATTTTTTCTTGTTCACACAATCTATGATGAACAAAAACAATTTTATACAGAATGGTCTTGTGAGTATTTCTACTTCCCTTTTCAACAATGCTGACAATGAATGACTACAAATTATTAGTTTCTTTATTCTGCTGTCCTCCAACCATTCTAGAGCCAACAGTATAGCACATCATTCTACGGCATTTATTATTAAATGTGGAGATCATGGTGGACTTTCTGATGTTGGACCATTTGTTCGCTACTACATAGCCCAGTATGGTCTGCTACCACAACTCCCAGCAGGCATTGCAGCTGCTACCACAACTCCCAGCAGGCATTGCAGCTGATAGGAAGGGGCGTAGCAGCTCTGATGTCACAGTGGACTATATAACAAATATGAGGCCTCTCCCCCTTTGCTTTTCACACTGGAAACCGGGACCGGTATCCTGCAACTGGAACGCATCATTCTGGAGAAGAAACTCACACGTGGGCTTTCATTCATTCTCCACGTTGGCCAAAACTCATAAAAGAGGGTCCTGGGATAAGAAGACCAGGAAAACTTTACTGTACCCATCGAAGACGTGGATTTAACATGTGACCCAAAAAAACCCATGGAGGTTTCAAGGAGATGAAATTTTCATCCTAGTTTTGTTCCAGTCGACTGCTGACGGTCCGTCATATTTTTCCCCTTTGCCAAAGGAGGCCAAAGGACAAAGACTGACCGCTTTCCTTCTGAGTTATTCACGGACGCGTGAAAACTCTTTCCCCCCTTCTCTCCGCTGCTCCAAGAAGGCGACACCAAGTAATCCTGTTTTGTTTATTTCTATTAGAAATAGCTTGGGCAGGATAGAGTAGGATTTTAGGGCGATTTAGAATCGCCACTTATAGTCCAATGTGTTCTAAGTTGTATGTGCATGCAATGTCTTATTGAAACTTTGATTGCTGTTGGACTCTGAAAGCCGCCGTGCTTTGAAAGCTGTGTGTGTCTCACTGTGTGAAAACCTGAGCGCAGGTGCATTGTAAAATTCGACTGCTAGAACTTCATGGCACCATTTCTTTTTTGAATAAAAAGCCCAGTGTTTCTCCACTGGTTGCCGCCGTAGTGTTTTATGACCCTTTGTGTGTTCCACTGAGCTACACTTTTAGCTCAGTGGAAGCTAAACACTAAATATTTACGTGGCTAAAGAGAAAGCGTTTGTGTTTACTTTGAGCAAGAGTGATTTGTCAGTCAAAATAAGGTCAAAGTTCCCCCACCTTTGGTGAAGCGGTTGATTAAACAGTGACATCTAGTAATAGTTATCAATTATTACTGAGAATTTAATAATTGTAATTATCAAGGGCTTTGAGACATAATTACAACACCAGAGGACATCTCTGATTTCGATTCGTAAGTAAGGATTTTTGGTTAAGAAATTAACTTTTCTCAAATTATGATTTTAAGTTAAAATTCTTGATAAATATTATTAATCAATAATCATAATTCTTACACTGAGAACACCACCCCCACATAGCCGCTCACCATCCTCAACAGCTCTGTGTCTGCTATGAACCACTTCCATTTCTTAGGAACCACCATTTCTCTAAACCTGAGATGGTCCTCATACATAGACAATGTTCTGAAGATGTCCCAGCAGAGACGGTACCTCCCGAGGCAGCTGAAGAAGTACAACCTTTCCCAGGACCTGCTGGTCGTCTTCTACACTGCCATCATTTATTCTGTCCTGTCTTCATCCATCTCAGTGTGGTTTTGCTCATCCACAAAACAGGACAGGTCTAGACGGCAACGAACAATCAGGTCTGCAGAGAGAATCATCAGTTCTGACCTTCCCTCCATCCACGACTTGTTCAGGTCTAGGGTCTGGAAAAGGGCAGCTAAAATCTCAGAGCGCTGTCTGCTAAAACCAGCCACCAAAGAGTCAGTTTCTTCCCCCAGGCTGTTTCTCTGATGAACACACAGAACAACACCATGCATACTTGGATTGATCACACACTATATTCTGTTGTAAAGTCAATTGTCTATATATGTACATTAAAAAATATATTTTTTATTTCCACTTTTGAGAGCAAAGTGTACCTGAACAAAATTCCTTCTTTGTGTCTCAAACTTGACAATAAAGCTTATTCTCATTCTGATTAATAACTGATAATGATCTATCTACATTAAAGTGAGCCCATGTCCATGTAGGTCTTAAAGGCCATTGGACAGTTGGCCTAAATTCTGTTTTATACTTTAAATGTTCTTGCTCTATCATCCCCCACCCACCCAAAATAGTTTTCCCCTCCTTTCCTCTTTCCCAACAATTTTCTAACACATTCTTACCTGGATGACTCTAATTATGCTCTTTCAGATTTATCCAATAATTGATCATTAACAGTTGTCTTCTAATACATAATGGGATTTCTCCTGACTCTACTTGCAACACACATACTGGGGTTGTTTAAACTGCCCCTAAACAAATTCTCTATGCTCAAGCTTCTATAAAATAATTTTTTTTAACCAAGTTTTAGCCGCTGATCCATATACCACACTACCATAATCTATTCTTATACGAATTAATGACACCTACATATTTTTAATGAATCAAAGTTAGCACCCCATGTCCCTGCTAGACACCTCACAATATTAAGTGTTTTTTTTTTTACTTTTCTCTATAACATGCTCTATATGGCTATTCCAAGGTAATTTACTATCAAAAATTAAACATAAAAAACAAAAACCATTCCTACATCTTTCCTGTAATTTTTGATCTACTCCAATTTGTGAAAAACATGACTTTAGTGTTTTCAGCTGAAAATGTAAAGCCCCATTCTACTCCCCATTTTTCATCTTATCTATCCCCTCTTAAAGTTTCATAATAAGATTATCTTTTTTCTTTTTCCTTTTTTCCATAATCTGCCATCATCAAAAAGGGATTTACCATGTGAAGATTTTTACCTGAAGATAAAAATATCATTAATCACAACTTAAAATAGAATTGGAGTTACCACACATCCTTGAGGAGTTCGCACTCTTACTCGTTGTTTTCCGCTTTATCCGGGGGCAGCAGACTCAGAAGAGACACCCAGACTTTCCTTCCAATAGACCTCCTGAACGAGGATCCAAGAGTGTCATACAATCACACGATCATATGCACAAAGTTAAGTAACGGGGTAATTAAAGTACAAGCATGGCTTGACTTTTCTCTCTGAGACCTACAGAAGCAAACTGTGTTCCAGAGAGTTCCCAGCAGAGACCCTGTCTCTATGACGCCGAGTGGAGTGGTTTTCCCGGTCTGAAGGAAGGACAACGGGACAGCAGCACCGTGGCCACAGCAGCAACGTGCAGTTTGGCTGGGCCAGCAGAACGAGCTGCCCCTTTCCCACAGCTATGGAGGTTAACTGCAAGTTAACTCTTTGTTCACCGTGGATGCTTTCCTCAACTTCGTCGCCCAGGACAATTTCTCCTCAGCCCGTTCACGTAACAGGTAGTGTGTGGGAAGAGAAGATTAGTTTAGACTTAAATAATCTAAATAATGTTTGTTTAATGACATTTATGGCAGCTCATTAAACACCATTGAAAATTAGTCATCCAGAAGGTTGGTTTTATTCACCAAATCATTCATTAAAATGTTATTTATCAAAATAACTTTTTATCTGATCTTGCATTGTGAATGGTTGTTTAAAGCGTTGGTGTCTGGAGATCCTGTGTTGTGTTTTTTTTACCTGCTATTCACATGGCTTCTTAACCAGAGGGCGTCTGAGCTTCAAGCTGGAGGAACGCAGGTGTTATCCATCACGACAATCAAAGGAGGAGTATAAAAGATGTTGGCTGTCAGTACTTCGACGCCTGAGTGTTTGCCAAACTTTAGAAAGACCGCTTACCTGTTGTGTGCTCCTTCCATATTCCATCTGAGCTCTGGCTCCCGTTGCCTCGTTCCTGTCTCCCTGAAAGCCCAGAAGATTTGAACCTCCAAGCGAGATTCCTCGGTTCAGTTTCAAACTGACAGCTATATGTTTTGGGTTCCTCCCGAATGCCTGCAACGAATCCTGCTCACCCTCCACCAAAGTCACCCACCCCAGTGCCCGTGGCCACTATCCTCAAGGACACCTTCAGGTGCAGTAACCCGGCCAACGGAGCCGCACTTCAAGTTCTCCCCACGTACATGGACTCTGAGGCCTTCCTGGATCTCCTCTCCGAACCTCAACGTACCTCTCCTCCATTGCACCAGCTACCAAAACCTGTAAGCAAAATTAGTACTCAGGATCTTTATCTGTCACATGAAAGAAAAGGAACCCAACTCACCTGCTGTCCTTCCCTTTCAGTTGCGAAGTCTCTTGTTTCCAGTCCGACCCTGAACGCCACTGTAAAAGGAATAAAATGAACTGATTACCTTTTACCCGTCTCCTGATTGTTGTCTGCATATGGGTCAGAGCCGTTAAAGAAAAAAACATGACAAAAAGGTATACCAATTATTGCCTAAGTTAGTTTCAAGACTAACCTAACTTCATTTCCAGATTACTTTTGCAAATGTTCATGGAGGTGCATGAGGCAAAGGTTTATTGGCTAGGAGACATTGACAGTCCAGATGGGGATGTAATTTCTAAGTGGGGCCGGTACATTCAACTCCAACTTCCAGAAACTAAAAAACCTTTTTTGGACTATCATTGTACAATGTTCTAGGACGTTTCAAAAAGCATAGAGTTTGAGGAAAAATCCAAAGTTCCGGAATCGGTGACACACATAACCTTGTTTGTAAATAAACATTTTAATGCAAAAGACTTGGGACCAAAGATGAAAGTTGCAACCACAATAAAATGGGAAGAAATAGACAATCCATTAATGTTCCAATCACAGGATGCAACAATGATTAAGATTGTAAGCGAAACATTGATGAAATCCAAACCACAAGTGGTGACTGTGCCTGTTAATTACACAGGGAATGCTAAAACATGTTCCAGATCACGTGTTGTCAAAACATGATACAGATGAGGGGTTGGTAAAATCGGCCAACCCATTTAAGGTTCAGTTGAAACCAAATGTAGACCTTCTATTCTGTCCATAATACCCGTTAAAGGTAGAAGCAGAAAAAGGCAGTAGCAAAACTATTGAAGTACTACTAAAAGCAGGAGTATTGGTGGAAACAAACAGTCAGTGCAACACACCAATATTTCCAGTCCGAAAGGCAGATGGATCAAAATATCGTCTGGTTCATGATTTAAGGATCATCAATCAGGTTGTTCAGGATTGGCCTGCAGATGTGCCAAATCCACACCCTGCTAACTGCTGTTCCACCAGAAGCACAGTTTTTCACTGTCATTGATCTCTGTTCTGCGTTTTTCAGCATCCCTTTAGCAGAAGAGTCTCAACATTTGTTTGCGTTCACATACAGAGGCAAAAAGTACAGTTACACTCGCTTATCACAAGGGTTTAAACACAGCCCTCATGTGTTCAACTACATCCTAAAACAGGATCTTGAAGAGTTGAGACTGAACAGCACATTGCTCCAGTATGTTGATGATTTATTAATCTGTGCACCCACATTGGAAGACTTTCATCAAGACTCAATGAAAGTCCTTCAGAGATTGGCTGAAGGAGGTCATAAAGCCTCAAAGGAAAAACTTCAATATTGTCAGCCGCAGGTAGAATACCTGGGCAGAGTGATTTCACAAGGAACCATTGGCATTTCGCCTTCGCAAGTCGAAGGTGTCAGCAAACCACCATGCCCATGAACAGTTGGTGAGATGATGACGTTTTTGGGGATTACAGGATTTAATGCAAACTGGATAGAAGACTATGCAGAAAAAAAAGCACCGTTAAGAGAGCTTATGAAAGAATCTGGAAATCAGTCTTTGAAAACCATGTTAAAATGGTTAAAGTAGCTTTTGAAACACTAAAGCAGGAAACGCAAGTGGCACCCACTCTGGCGTTGCCAGACTATAACAAGCAATTCTACCTATATGTGGCAAACAGAAAAGGTGTACGTCTCAGCAGTACTGATGCAGGAAACCTGTGCAGGTCAGCGGAAACAAGCTATTGCTTATTATAGCACAAAGCTTGACAATGTAGCACAGGGCTGACGGTTCATGTTTCAGAGATCATCTCGGGAACCATGCAGGATTTGCAACCGGTGAACAAAGAGGCGAGGACTTTGAAACTGTAAAAATTGAAATGTGTGAGCAACCATGCTCAGCACAATTAGAATTAAAAGCCCTGACTGAGGCATGTAAACTGGCAAAAGGAAAGGTGGCAAACATTTTCACAGACTCGGTTATGCTCATGGAGTTTGTTATTTGTTTGCTTCTCTCTGGAAACAAAGAGGGTTCAAAAGAGCAGATGGAAGTCCAGTTCTACATAAAGAGCACCTTTAACAGTTAATTGATGCAGTGATGCTCCCCTCAAAACTGGCAGTAATAAAGTGTTGGGCACAACGCAAAGGTAATTATGTAGTCATAAGAGGTAATAATAAGGCAATAGACGAAGCAGCAAAAATGGCATCCCGATGCCAGATGGCTATCTTGGCACCTGTAGTGTCATTGGAACCTTTGGTAACGCCAGAAGACTTGATACTGATTCATCAAGAGGCAAACAGCAGTGAGCGTGACTTGTGGGCAAAAAGAGGTGCAACAATGAGTGAGAATGGTTTGTGGAGATCACAGAATGGCCTACTGGTGGCACCAGTGGCATTGTTAACAATGCTGATTTCAGAAGCGCAAGGTGCAGATCACTGCGGTAGAGGTAAGGTGATAGAGAAGTTGAGAAATCAAGGTTTTTGGTCCCCATATTTGTGAGCCATGGTAGATGAAAATCTCATACAATGCGAAATATGCGCTCAAAATAATGTTTGCAAAGGCATAAAATCACCCATTGGACACATTCCGGTCCCTGAAGGACCATTCAAAAATCTTGTGATAGATTTTGTAGACATGATCAAACCAGTTCCGGGTAAACAGTTCATCCTGGTAGTGATTGATCGGTTCAGTCGATGGGTTGAAGCCGTCCCATCAAAAACACTGGGAGCAGATACTGTTATCAAATTCTTAGCAAGAGAAGTGATTCCCAGATTCGGGATCACGTCTGAAATAAGTTCTGATAATGGCTCAGCATTTGTGCAGAAAACAGTCAAAGGTGTTTTGAAGCAGTTACGGATCAAACAAAGGTTTGGTGCAGTCTACCATCCCCAGAGCCAGAGAATGGTTGAGAGAATTATGGAACCTTGAAAGCTAAGCTAAACTGGGTAGATGCTTTGCCACTCGCACTAATGAGCTATCGTATGCAAATGCATAGGAGCACCCATCTAACACCGCATGAAATGCTGACTGGCAGACCTATGCCTGTGCATCAATGGAGGCTACCATTCAAGGGACCAGCCCTTGAACAGTTACAGAGTTGAAAGCTTATATGGAACAACTAACTGCTATCCACAGAGCCATCTATTTGCAGGAAAAAGCCAAAAGTTCCAGTCCAGAGATGGTGGTGAACAAACCTGTGGAGCCTGGAGATCTGGTGTACGTGAAGGTGTACAGGTGCAAGTGGCACAAACCAAGAGGTAAAGGAACATTTAACATTTCATTTTCAAAAGATGTCCCAGCAAAAAGTGACCAAAATTAATTTTGAAATGTCAAATTTGAAAATTAAAATGTATTAATAGAAATGCTTTTTCATTTTAAAGTCATAAATGCATTTTGTGACTCATAAAAGAAATTACTAATAGATCTTTCAAACTGCGTTTTCATTTTCTTCTTCAAGACTGCTCATTGTGTAACACAACTAAATAGCAAACTAAGAGGAAAATGCTTTTTGTTTTCATGCCCGCGCCTGCAAAAAGTGTTCCATACATCAATTTCACTTGGCAATGCCAAGCGGTGCAGGAGAGTGACGTCAGTGGCAACTCTTCTTCTCCTGCCCCAGACCGCACCATTATGTATCTTGTACGTTAGGGAGCGGTGTGCATTGCTCCCGAGACGAAATCAGAGCGTGAAGATTGTGTTCAGAGACAGTGGGAAATCACCATGTCCAAATCTGTACCAGAGCTGCTGAGGGAAGCTGCAGCTGCCCTGGAACGGTAACAAAATCTAATAGTATGTCTCTGCAGACCGCAAACCGCAGTTTCAGTCCTGCACATTCAGACATGCAGTTCTAGACCGCTTGTTTTTGCGACTGAAATAAAAGTTTCCATTTTTTCACACAAATAAATAGAAAGAATTTCTCTTTGGGTATCAATAGGCTACTTCTGATTTCAATTTAGCCTGAGGTCTTTTTCAGCAACAGCTATTAAAGATAATTAAAACACTAATTGTAAAAGTTTAGTGATTTAGCGCACCCCAAAACCAAAAAGTTTTAAAGTTTATTACATTAACTACTAAATAATAAATGCTTTATGCTTACACAGAAAAATGCAATATGTGATAATGTATACATAAAAACATTCACGTGCTTCAGCTGATAGCAGGAAAGTCAAGTTCTGTGAGAAATTCAGCAAATGATTTTAATAATACACATCTATTACATATAGTCACATCTACAGCTAATACAAGTCCTGATGAACTTTGTATTTTAATAACATCATTACTTCATGAAATTCAAACATGACTTCAGACTTGTGTCCCTGATGTATTCACAGGGAGGTGATGGAGAGATTGAGCAATCTCAGCTCATCTGCTTCATGGCAGCTTGATGGATCGGAACATAGTGGTCGACGGCTCCTCTCTGTTCAATGCAGGACAGAGAGTTTTTGAAGATCCTTCATTCTTGCAGCCATCAGGGTTCCTTTCTAAAAGCAAAATGTAAAATGAAAATGAAGTTTGCTGGGTGCCTCAAAACTTTGAATACACTCTCTTACAACTGAACTTTAACAATTTCTGGTCTGCTTACTTGTTTATGCCCAGCTGCTGTTCAGACCCAACTGTTTGGGATTAAATAAAGTTGAGCTGCCAAAGGGACAGTGAAAGTTTGTGCAGCAGGTCCTGAATCTGTCCAATATGGGCAAAGTTTTTCTGTTCGACAGTTACATGCAACTGAAAAAGAGAGAGCCTAGTTAGTCCAAGTTAATTTTTTTCTAAACTACATTCTGAAAATATAGGTAACAGAGTGATATCAATTTAAACAGTTTAAAACATACATAGTAAGATATATATTGACTGAAATATTAACCTTTGGTCGTCTCTCAATGAACCTCTGGGAAGTTCTTTCAAGGTTCTTTGGAAATCCATTTCAGGTGACCACCTCATGAAGCTCATGGAGAGAATACCAAGAAAGCAACTCAGTAGAGGTAACTCTGGCTCAGGTTGTAAGAGTTCGTCATGTAACTGGTGGGTTACCCTTCCGAACCCCCATTCCATCTGTCTCAGTCGTTGGGTCCCTGAGCAAGACCCTTAGCCCCAGAAAGCTCCCCATGGCGCCACACAGTGTCAGCCCACTGCTTCCTAAAGTGTCATAATGCTGGTTAAGACTCTGATACACACAACCATGAGAGGTAAAGAGAAAGTTTGAAAACAATTTATTTTCACACAGTTGAAGCTAGGATGAACAAGAACCAGGAACTGGGTAAGCGGGTCAATTCCGGAGTTATCTGGACGTGCACAAAAAACAAGTTTAGCTGGGTCCAGACTCAGGGGAAAAAAACAGAAGATCTTGCTGATAGTGAATAGTTTGATGGACTTATTGAGTGAGAGGCTGGGTAAGGAGGTAGGGGGATGAGTCCTTCCCCCACAGCGTCAGTGGTTGGCAGGCGGTCTCCAGTCAGAAAAAAACTGTCCTTTCTTCCGCGGGGAAAAAAACTCTGCTGCGACTTGAGGTGAACGATGGAGGGTGGACAGGCAGGTGAGTGCTCCTCTGAGTTGAGTCCAACGGTTCTTCTTGAGAGGATGGGCTTGGAGGTAGTGAACAGAGACCATGAGTCAGAAAAGACGTCACGTTTCTGGGTTTCCACTCTCCTTAAGACACGATTCAGGGATAAGCAGGCTCAGGTTACTCCATGAGAACCCCGACTGGGCAGGATCTGCTGAACAGGGGAAGACAATGAAACGATTAGTTTCCTTGGAAAAAACAAACTGCATTAGAGCAGGGGTCAAGCCTTTTACCACTAAGTGGACACAACAGGCTGACGCCTCCCCTTGGTCCTCCACTCCTTAAAAACCCAGCTGATTGCTGTCAGAATGAGGAACACCTGTGCAGGAGCACCTGCCCGTCACACCCTAAAGAAAAAAGGAAAAAGCAAAAACACAGCAAGGCCCAGCACAGCACATAACCTGCACACAAACACTGTGGAAGCTGACATAAAGTTATGGGTTAAAATGCAGATGTCTCTCTATTGTGACATCCATAAAGTCAAAATTATTATTATTATTATTAATATTATTATTAATCAAAGCAAAGGATGGCTATTTTGAAGAATCTAAAATATAAAAATGTTTCGAGTTGCTTCACACTTTTTGCTTACTATATAATTCTACGTGTTCATTCACAGTTTCGTTGCCTGTGGTGAGAATCTACAATGTAATTAGTCATGACAATAAAAAAACCCATTAAGTGAGAAATTGTATCTCAAAGGTTTAACTGGTATTGTGTGTATATATATATATATATATATATATATATATTATACAATTTGATTCACGTTTAATACTTACTTTCCGACAAGGAAATAGATGGTGCTGTCGCGGAAGAGAAGAGATCTAGAACTGCAGGTCTGAAACTGCGGTCTTCGAGTCTGTAGACACATGCTTCTCACGAAATCAGCCACAAACACAAGGCTTGTGCGATGGTGTGATGGAGCCCCATGTTGCCTGCAGTCTCCACCACCTACCGTACAAGATGCATAATGGTGCGGTCTGGGGCAGGAGAAGATGAGTTGCCGAAGTCAGATTGATTTATGGAACACTTTTTGCGGGCGCAGGCATGAAAATGAAGAAGCATTTTCCTCTTAGTTATTTTTTTAGTTTTGTTACACAATGAGCAGTCTTGAAGAAGAAAATGAAAACGCAGTTTGAAAGATCTATTAGCAATTTATGACTCACAAAAATGCAGCAATGACTTTAAAATGAAAAAGCATTTCTGTTAATACATTTGTCAGAGTTGGACATAATGATGAACTCAGAGGAGGTATGCAATGAAGACACAAGCGAGTCAAAGTTATCTTTGCCTGGCCAGGAAGAGACAGTTCATCCTCTCATAGGAGCTGCCCTGTGTCACACACAGCCTTTTATTAAAGAAAGAAAAACACTCATGTTACAGCATCGTGGGTGTGGCTTCACACAGTTTTACAAATACAAGTCCTACTGAATAAAACTGGTTCTGTCCAGATACTGATGCAATGCAGCAGACATGTCCACATCTAGCATCCAAGGCCACGGAGATTGGCTGGGGTGCGAACAATATTCTTTCCAGAACTCCTCCGTTATTTATTTTATTCATCATTTAAATTAATTTACAAATTGAGCAGTCTTGGAGAAGAAATGAAAATGTAGTTTGAATAATTTATTTTTTATTTTATTTATGAATCAAAACATGCAGCTTCATTTTGAAAATGAAAAAGCATTTCTATTAATCCATTTTAATTAGAATATTGGTACGCATTTGCTTCCATAGTTGATAGACTGACAGCAAATCTGCCATTCAGTCATTTATAAACCAGCAGGAGTATTTTAAAGTCTGTTCTCTGAGATACAGGGTGCCAGTTTAAGGACTTTAAAACTGGGGGATGTGCTCTACTTTCTCTTTTTCTCTCAATCTCTTTTTGTTTTTTCATACTTTAATGTGACTTTTTAAGGAGCTTGTTATTCAACATGGATGATTAGTCTCACTGTAGGACGTTTTTAACACGATTACTCTATTCCATGTACGCCACTGTACTTTATGTCTAACACGTTATGTTATGTTATGTGTCTCCACATATCATATTACTGATCATGGTGGGCAGCCATGACCAAAAATGCCAGGGCCATTCTTTGGTCCCAATCCAGTCCGGCTTCACTGGGTGAAACCAAAATCTGCAGAAGGTGAAAGCTGATTGGCTGCAGCCTCTTTGCACTGAGACGTGATTCATAGATCAGAGCTCCAATGTATTTCTGTTTTCAGGAGGTGAAACTCTCACAGTCACTGAGACTGAGAGGAAACATGGACCAACAGCCAGTTCAGGTGGGCCGAGAAACCTTCTCCTGTTCGCTCTGTCTGGATCTACTGAAGGATCCGGTGACTATTCCCTGTGGACACAGCTACTGTATGAACTGTATTAAAACACACTGGGATGAAGAGGATCAGAAAGGAATCCACAGCTGCCCTCAGTGCAGGCAGGTCTGAATGAACTTAAACGCAGGGCATTTGCATCCTAGAGAGGCTGCGAAATCTCTAGAGATAGGAGTCATGAACATCTGAGTACAGAAGTGAGTAGATCCAGATAATATGCAGAGTTTTTAATCACAACCCTGGCAGTTACACACTCCTGAAGATCAAAGCACACAATATATGACAAAGCATGTGAAGAGACAGAAATACATGTTCACTGAAAACAAAGGTCATACTCAGCTTCTGTTTATTATAGTATACTTACTGATCAACAAGCTTCTTGTGAGCCTCTCTTTGCAGCATTTCTTTCCATTCACTCCTTTCCAGTTTATTTCTTTGGCTGCTCTATCAGAAAAAAAGCCTTGACAGAATGATCCATGTAGTCTTTTCTGCTTTCTGTCCTCCACAGCACACAGAACAGAAACCTGAATGGATTAAAATAAAAATACAAAAAGGTGGAAAATGATCCAAATTTAAGGGTTCATAAGTTTGCAATGAATCATTAAATATTAGTCATTTATTATCTCATTTTCCTATATTACTTAAAGATGGTTAATACAGACTCAGTGCAGTACCATGTTTTGCTTTGCATGGGAGTTAGTCTGGTCTTTCAGCCGTTCCTCGAACTCTTCCACTTCAGAAAGTGTGTCCAATGGGAGGTTGATGTTAGGCATTTCAGCCGCTGGCATTTCTGTCCCCATTCCAGCAGCAAGGCTGTTTACAGCAACAGAAAGCTGCATTTGCTGTTGCTTTATGTGCTCTAATAGGGTCAGGATGTGCAGTTCAGCAACTAGAAAGAGCAGAAAAATTATTCAGTTAAGTGTTACAGAAGCTGTAGCTGGTTTGTTCTTAGTAAAGTAGCAACAAAATTCATTTTAACAGCAAATTTAAAATCCTAAATCTGTCATCTATTACTTAAAACAACTTATAGCGATTACTTTTTTTTCATTTCAAGCTTCCTATAATATTTGTATGACAACAATTTCATACTTTTCCGGACTTAAATTAGCTTAGTAGTCAGTGTGAACATGACATGAAGGGTCCTTCTAGGACATGAAGGACTGGAGAAACTGGAGCTGGAGACAAAAGTTGAATCAATCATATCTGCTTGTATTAAATCACTAAATGAAATGTAAGAAAAAAACATTACCTGTGCAATGATTTGACCAAAATGCCTATGGTCTCGATCAGGAGAGAAATCAATGTGCTTCAATGGACTGGAAGGCAAGGTGGACATGTCCTTGGGCAAAGGTGTTGCTACTGTGGGAAATTAATACATGATGGTTTTAAGTTAAGTTGTAGAGATAACTCAGCTGTTCTCAGACACTTATAGTACATTTTATATAAATGCTGAAGGCTGCTCTTTGTAAAACTGAAATTTGAACTTTTACTTTATTATTTTCTGAATTTTTTAAATGCCATTGTTGTTTTAAAAGTAAAACTTAAAAAAATCCTTAATTAATAGAAATAAAAACTGCATATAATGAGAAAAGTAACTCAGACTTTCAAAGGTATGGCTCTTTTTCTTTTAACGGCACACTGACTTCTGTCATTTCTCTGCTTGTCACCTCAGCACCTAAACGCTTCATTCTAACTTCGGGAGAAGTTCTGATCCGTAACTATTGCTTATGAAAGTTCAACAGTACAGGGTTCCTACATGCTTTACATGTGGGGCGGGTTCAACCTGGGTGTCCAACGTCTTACGTGCTTGATCAGTGTGAAGTTTGAGGGTTTTTAAGCTGTGATTTGGAAACAAAAGCTTCAGAGAATAAACTCAGTAAATATTTAACTCTTGATTGTAAATGAGGAGACAAATGTTAGATTTCCTTATTCTGCAGGCTGTAAAAACTTGATAATCCTCCTCTTCTTCCTGCTCTCAAACACACTCTCTGACCACAGATTTCCTTGTTCCCTCCCCTTCAGATCTGAAAACAGACACACACCTCTAACACACCTAATGTATACATCAACAGGAGCTAGTGGGGTGTTCTAGTGCAGCTGATAACCTAATCAGAACCTGACCCAAACCCTTACTCTGGAAATAATGATTGAAAATGTATCTTTAAAACATCAAGCTGACATCAGACCTCAGCTGTTCTCCTTTCTGGATCTATTATAATCAATAATCTGATTTTAAAACCTTACCTCACACCCTGAAGCTCCACCTGGCTCTCCTATCTCTTCCCTGAATGTATTACAGTTCTTCTTATGATAACATTGTTTCTGTTTAAAAAGGAATAACGGACTAATCCATATTTTACTAATCAGTTTAAGACCTCACCTGAGCTTCCTCAGTCTCTCCACCTTTCATTGCTTCAACTGCCTCACCACTCTATGTACTATCATTCTCCTGATGAGACATCGTTGCACATAATATCTAATATATTGCCATACCTGTTGATAAATAGTGGAGTATGATTAAGTGTTGCCCTTGTGTTGTGGAACCGTTCCTCACACTGACGTTCCTCTTTTTAAAGAAAAGTAAGTCCTGCTGCTGCTTCAGCCTTTTCTTTGGTGGTGGCTTTGTGCTGAAATGAATGACCAAACATGTTGGCTGGTGTTGATGTTACTGGGGAACACTGACAAAGTTAGCAGGTAAATAATGGACCAGTGACCATCCCAGGATTAAGATGACTTAACTCAACAGATATGGTTTCTAAATATGAATGTACCTTGCAACAAGACATTTTAAACAAGCCATATTAATGGAAACATTCCCTATAGACAGTTTTACCTCATTCAAACAGTTTCTGTCTTCAGACCGTCTGCTGACATCACCTACTGTCTCCCGCCTCACAAACACTCTCAGAGCCTGATCGGTTTCAAGATGGCGACCAGAGGGGAGGATTTTTCAGGAGCTCCGAAACTATAAGTTGTTCCACGGCCTCAGAGGCGACTAAACCAAATATTGTTGTTACCGTTGATCAAGGCATCTTGACACATAAGAGAAGAAGAGAGAGTCTGAATGAAAAACTGTTGGTGTTAAAAGAAATCGCTCCCAGAGGAAAACCTAGTAGCCATTAGCTTCTAGCCAACTTCTCTAGCTTAACATTAATGGAACTATGTGCAGTCTGGCGAAAAGAGGAACAAAATATGTCAAAAGAGGAGCTTCTTTGTTGCAACAAGGAGCCCAAGACTTTGAGGCTATCTTCATGCCGCTGCCTGTTACAACCTCAAAGAGTCCTGAGCCAAAAAGCAGTGCGTCAACAGATAACTTATCTGAAGGCACTTCAAATGTTAACATCCTGAAGGCTGTACTGGAATTATTGCTTTGCAGCTTTAGAGCAAAAAGCATCCAAGAACACAGAGGTCATCACTAATGTCTGTGATCAGCTTAAGGCAGTGGAAATGCATGTACAAAAGAATTAAGAGGTATCGAAGCAGATGGTTAAAATCCAGCAAAGAAGTGATGAGGCTGAGCACTACAGCAGCAACCTACGGCTGTATGGCAAGAAGGAAACACCCCAGGAGAACATCAGAGTAGAGATATTGAAGCTTTTTGCTGCACCTCAGGACAAAGAGAAGATGGGCTTCCTTGTTGACACCGTACACAGGGTTGGCGTACCGCGGGACAACTCCAACCGAGCTGTCATCAGTCAGTTCACCATGCAATCTCTCAGAAACAAGATCTGGAAGCTCTTTAGAGACAAAGAAGTACTTAAAGACCAGCGGTTGCTGCTTAATGAAAATCTGACACAGGCTGACTGGATGGAAAGGAGTTGTTTATTTCCACTAGTGGAGACGGCCAGGAAACAAGAAAAATGAGCTGGTTTTAGGGGCCCTCAGGCCTACATTGAAGGGAAGAAAGTGACTCATTAAGATGTAGGGTCACCCTGCACGTTGGATGACAGCGTTTTGTGTTTAAAGTTAAAAATGAAAAGGTTTAAAATGAATTTAAGGAAATGCTACTTCGTAAAGGATACAGGTTTATAATACTATTATTTTTTTTTTATTTTTGTGCATTTTTTAAATGGCATCAAAAAATTGTTAAAATGGTAGTTTTATTTTTTTAAGGCAAAAATGTATTTTTCTCTGTAAAAATTTCTATGGGAAACACAAAGAGAAAAGCAGCATTTTATTTTGCAGGATTTAACACAGAATTTTTTTCCTGCAAGAGATTCTTCGCCCAAAACATGTTAAAGGGTTTTCAGAATCCAATGAATTCGATTTTTTTCCCCATGGATCGGATCATTCTGCTGGTATAGAATTTTTCTAAAAGATTTATGGATTTATTCTGGAGTCTGTATGTCAAATAAAGCTAGTTGTGATTAAAAAATTTGCTTTTTATTATTGTTTAGTTTTATAAAAACAAAAAAATACAATCAGGAAACATTCCCGATTCTCCCTAAAACTTGCTTTTTTGAAAGCAAATATATAAATCAATATCATCGGTTTCAACCAAAGTACTGTGATAAAAAAATGTCTTCTCGGGGATGTGTGGAGATTATGAACCCTATGTTTACTAACCTTGGGGCGGAATAGATCTATGGTTAATCTCAACACCAATAAATCGTAGTGAAGAAATAAAAAAGCAAGATTCTAATAAAATGAACAGTATACTGAATAAATTGGAGCCAATAATAATGAATCATGATTTTTCTGAAAGTGAGCGGAAAATCCTGAACAATCTACAAAAAGAGCTTTATAAAATTGATGTGAATTAAAGAAGCATTCATAAGATCTAGAGCTAGATTGTTGGAAGAAGGGGAGAAAAACTCTATTATAAAACTGCTATAACAAGCTCAGATCCTGATACTATCTCAGATTACTCTCACTCGTACTCGTCGTCTTCAACTTATCCGGGACCGGGTCACGGGGGCAGCAGACTCAGCAAACACCCGAAAGCCCTCCCCAACACCTCCTCCAGCTCCTCCGGGGGGGAACCCAAGGCGCCCCAAAGGGCCCCCGGAGACATAGTCCCCCCCCGTGTCCTACCATCCCCCGGGGCCCCCTCCCGTGGGACGTGCCTGGGAAAAACCCCCCAAGGAAGGCGTCCAGGGGCATCCGGTAAGTGCCCCGAGCCACCTCAACTGGCTCCTCTGTTTGACCGCAGGGGGCCCACTCCACCCCTCCCGGGTGGCCGAGCTCCTCACCCTATCTCTAAAGTGCCCCCCCACCCTAGGAGGGAACTTTTCAGCGGCTTGTATCCGGGATTGTTCTTTCGGGGCATGACCCAAAGTTCATGGCCTAGGTGAGGTAGGAACTAGACTGACCGGGAAATCGAGAGCTTCGCATTTTTGGGGTCAGCCTCTCTTTACCCAACGGGCCGCACAGCGCCCGGGATTATTGCGGCACCGCACCGATCCGTCTGTCGATCCCCCCGCCCCAAATTTTTCCCTCGAGGTCCCCCCTCTCCATTCTTCCCCCCGAGATACTCCTCCACTTGAGGCGGGAAACTCCCCCAAACCCTGGGGCGGAAAACCCCACCCTTTTTCCTTTTTCCGGTAAAGGGAAACCCCATGGCCTGGGGGCTTGAAGGGGGCTAAAATCTTCATCCCGCCGCTTAATACTCAGCTGGGAACCGCCCCCCGGGGGCATGCTGTGGGGCCTTTGGGGCTAGGGGGGCAGCAGGACAACGTCACTGAAAAAAGAAAAGACAAACCCATCGGGATCCCCAAACCAGGTCCCCTCCGGCCCCCTTTGGCTGCCCCTTTAAAACCCCTGTCCAAAAAAGTTATAAAACGGGCCCCGGTGACAAAGGGCCGTCCTCCCGGGTTTCCAACATGCACCGGGAACGGGGTTCCGACTTAGTGACGGCGATGCGAACCAGACTCCTGCTCCACTTGTACAGGAACCCTATGGCCCCTAAAAAAGGGGGGGCCCCCGACTCCATACCCCCTGGAGCACCCCCCACGGGCATCACAAGGGACCAAAGTCAAATGCTTTTTTCCAGGTCCCCCAAACACATTTTCCCGGGTTGGGGCCCAAACCCCCCTTTTGGAATTTTTCCCGAGTCCCCCCCTTTGGGCCCCCCCAAAGGGTATAGAGCGGGCCCAAATTTGTTCCAGGGCCCGGAACGAAAACCACACGGGCCCTCCTCCTGAACCCTGGGGTTCAAACTATGGGGGCCCGGAAACCTCCTCTCCAATACCCTGGCGTAGCCCTTCCCCGGAGGCTGAGGAGTGGTGACCCCCCTGGGTTGGAACACCCCTCCGGTCACCCCTTTTTTATAAAGGGGGGGCCCACCCCCCCCGGGGCCCCTGCCATCCAGAGGCACTTTTCCCCCAGACCGGCCACGCAATTTTTGAAGAGGCGGGGTCCAACCATGACAGCCCAAACACATCCGGGGGAAGGCTTGGGGGTTACCAGGGGCGGTCTCTTTCCCCCCCTTTGAAGCCCTGCCCCCGGGCGGGGGTTTTCCCCAAACCACCTGGGGTATGGAAGAGTCCAACCCCGAACCCCCAACCCTCTGTTTTCCACCAGGGAAGGGCCGTGAGGGGCAGGTTTGGGAGGAGACCCCTGGGAAGAAACCCCTTTTCCACCGCCCCAAAAATTCCCCAGTTTGAGGTCAGCACCTCCCCCCCCCGGGTGAAAAACCAGTTTTTTGGAGAAGCCGGGGGTTTTTCCCCCTCCAAAGGGGGGCGGCCCGGTTTTTGCCAGAATCGTTTCGGGGCCCAAACCCGGGATAGTTTTTTCTCCATGGCCTCACCAAACCCCCCCGGGGCCAATTTTTTTGGCCTCTGCCACCGCCGGGGCCCGTAACGTTTGGCCTTCAGGGTTACCCGCACCACCTCAAGCCCCAAACAACCAAACCACACCAATGGGAACTCCTTCTTCAGTTTGACACGTCCCTTACTGCCGGTTTTCCAACCGGGGTTCTGGGATTGCCCCCGGGCGACAGGCACCGCGGCCTAAAGGGGGCCCACGGGCTAAGGGCAACAGCATCGCAATGATGGGGAACATGGCCCCAAAATCGGACTCAGGGGTCCCCAAAACCCCCCCCAAAAATCTGGTCAAAACTTTTTCCCTGAGGGGGAAAGTTGAAAAAACATCCTTGGCAAAGGGGTTTTCCGCCGGATTTTTCCCCCAGCAGCCCTCACTAGGGCGCTTGGGCCGGGAAAGTCTGCCCCGGCTTTTTTCCTCCCCAGCGGATCCAACTCACCACCAGGGGGTTTGGTTTCAGTGGACGTTTCAGCCCCTCTCTTCACCCAAAGTGTCCAAAACATGCGGCCAAAAGCCCCTATGATACGACAAAAACGTCAAATCATTGTGTTTTTTTTCCCGTACATTGGGGGTGCTCTTTTTTACAGAAAATAAAAAATTGGGTTAAAAACCTTTAGTCAAACAAAGTGTGACTCATTGAGGGGATCAAAAAAAAAAGTTTTTAAACCGCTTCTAAACAGGGGGAAACCCTTTAAAAAGGTTAAATTTTCCCAAAAATCACAAAAACCTGAAACTTAAAGGAGCTTAGAAAAAATTTCCCCTTTAAACTGTTAAATTTTGGGGAATTTTTTTAGAGATCACCTCTTAATAATGTTTAAGGATTGTATAAAAGGGCAAGACATGACGACAACCATGAAACAGGTTTTGCCACAGGTTTATGCTAAAAAGGAAATAAAAAAGGGTTTTTTTAAGAGGAAATAATTAAAAAAACCAAAACCCGGGGGTTTTTTAAAGGCCCAAATGCCACATTAGCTCTAATATTAGCTGGTTTTTGGTTTAAATTGATTTTCGGGGTTTTCATAGATTTTTAAAAAATGTCTATCATCTTTAAATAGATACTCAGTTCTAAACCCAAAACCAATTTAAAAATCTGTAAAAAAATTTGATTAAAATGCAAAGAAAAAAACAAACTTTTACTTTTAAAATGTTTAGTATAAAAAAAAGCTCCCATTTTGTTAAAAAATGCATTTTTTGTTTTTCTACTAAAATGGTTTAATCCCAAACCCTTTGACTTTCTTGAAAAAAGGGTTTAGGCCCTATTAATTGCAAAATTTTGAAAAGTTTTATCTAAAATTAGAAAATCCTAAACGAGGGGCCCGGGGCTTTTCCCCTTTAAAAATGGGGTTTAGGACTGCACGGGGTTAAATTTATTCCATGTTGAAAAAATTTCAGCCATATTTTTTTATTTCTTCTGTTAAAAACAGAACTGCCCCAAAATTGACCCTGCCGACACTTTTGGGTTTCCCGCCCCTCCCCTGTTTGGGGTTTTGGGTTGAAAAATTTTCCCGGGTTGTTTAAAAAAAATTCCCTTATCAGCCCCGCAAAACTAAACTGAATTTTAAATTGTGAAAACATTGCTCCCCTCTGTAGTCCTGCGCCATTATATGCGGGTTTAAAGGCGAAAAAGTTTTCCCTGAGAAACCCAAAACACATCCGTTTTTTCGCACCAAATTATTTTTTTAATTTCATTACTGATACTGTGGGCAAGATAGATTTTGGGGGTTTCTAAGCTTTTGGTGCCTCAGTCCATTTGTTTTAAAACCAAAAAACTGTTTTTGGAAGACAGTTAAATTTTACAGTATTACTTTAAAGGCCCCCCTCTTCCCTTGATTAAAACCCCTGATCTTCCTCCCTTTTCTTCCCGCTTTAAACACGGGGCTTGAAGCGGGCGGAACCACCCTTGCAAAAGGGTTGGAAGCTGTTTGGGGCTGCAGCCTCTCTGAAACTGACACGTGATTCGTAATAAAGCTGAAAGTTTTTTCTTTTTTTTCAGGAAGTAAAAACTAACACAGTCCCTGGACTAATAAATGGAGAAACAGGTTTTTTTTCAGGGGAACTGGGAAAAAACCTTCTCCTTTTCGATTTTTTTTGGGATCTACTGAAGGATCCAGTCCTATTCCCCTGTGGACACAGCAAACCTGTTGAACTGTATTAAAAACAAAACTGGGATGGAGGGATAAAAAAAGGAACCCAACAGTTTCCCCCAGGGGCCGGAAACTTTTCAACCGGGGGCCCTTTCCCCAAAAGGGAACCCCCTGTTACGGGTTTTTAGTGGGGGCAGGTGAAGAAGACAGGACTCCCCCCTGCTCCTGCGGGGATCACTGCTATGTTTGGACCTGAAGATGTGGCCTTTTTTCTGCACTGGAAGAAACAAAATCCCAAGTCCTTTTTGGGTCTTTTTTGACCTCTTACTGTGAAAAAACCCCTTCAGCCTCCATTATGATGTGGCTCCATTAAAGAAACACAACCTGGTGGAGCCCTCCAAAACCTCCAGGAGAACATCTGCTCTCATCATGATGAAGGTTATGAAGATTTTTCTGCCGTACTGATCAGAAGGGGTTTTTCTGTATGTCTCTGTTTAATGGATGAACATAAAAGGCCACGACAAAAGCCCGCCCGGGAAAGCAGAAAGGACTGAGAGGCAGAGAGAGCTGGGGTAAGACAAGAAAAATCCAGCAGAAGAATCCTGGACAGAGAGAAAAAAATTGAAGCTGCTTCAACAGGGGGTGGAGGCCATCAATCACTCTGCTGAAAAAACAGTGGAGGACAGTGAGAAGATCTTCACTGAAGCTGATCCGTCTCATCCAAAAAAGAAGCTCTGATTTTGAAGCAGCAGATCAGATCCCACCAGGAAACTGAAGTGAGTCGAGTCCAAAGAGCTTCAGGAGAAAGCTGGAGCAGGAGATCACTTGGAGCTGAAGAGGAAAAAAACCGCTGGGGCTGAAACAGCTCTCAAAAC
The DNA here is from genome assembly GCA_036173005.1 of Crenichthys baileyi. Classification (NCBI taxonomy): domain Eukaryota; kingdom Metazoa; phylum Chordata; class Actinopteri; order Cyprinodontiformes; family Goodeidae; genus Crenichthys; species Crenichthys baileyi. The sequence goes on along the minus strand of JAHHUM010000692.1, from coordinate 105,479 downwards.
CCCCGGGGATCACAAACCATTTTCTCCCCAACTACCCCTAACTGTCAGCACTCAGTGAGTCTAACACACTCATCCAGCATCAATATCCCCCCTCTGAGATAACTTTGAGGATGTGACAGGCAGCTGGGGTCAGAGCTCAAAGAGTTAAACTACAGGACATCCTGAGAGACACATGGACAAACATCTCACTGACCCTCACTGAGGTGGAGGTTTTTACTGTCAGAACCAGAACCAAAGAGCAGAGCTGGATTCCTTTAAAAAATGCCCGGGGAAATCACACCTGGATCCCCAAAAACACGCACACACCACGACTGGTACTATCAGAGGAGAAAGGGAAAGGGGACAATGATGGATCAACATCAGTCTTATTCTAGTCACCCAGAAAGATTCACGGGGTTATTCTCCAGGTTCTGAGTAGAGAAAATTTGACTGGACCTTGTTACTGGGAGGTGGAGAGGAGGGAGAGTTTTTTTACAGTCGCCATACAAGAACATCAGCAGAGGGAGGAAGAGGGAATGAATGTATGTTTGGATGTAATGACAAATTTTTGGGCATTAAGATGTTTTCCAAAACGGGTTTTTTGAAAATTTTTCCAACAAAAACGGGACCCCCTCTCAGGTCCTGGTTTCCCCCAGAGTAGGAGTGTAACTTGGATCACAAGAGCAGGTCTTCTGTCCTTTTACAGCGTCTCTGGAAAAAACCATGACTCTCCTCCACAGAGTCCAGACCACATTCCTTCAGCCGCTACATGCTGGACTTTGGGTTTTGCTTCAGTGGATCTTCTGCAGAGTTGTGTAAACCCAAATAGATGTTCTGTCTTGTTTCTGATAGTTTTTTCAGGGTTCATTGGGTTTTGATGTCTCTGCTCTGCTGTTCTGTTTTCTTCATTGTTCTTGGTTTTAAATGTATTTCTCTGTGTCTGTGTTTCCCGGGGCCAGAAGGAATTTCACTGCTGATGTTTTTTTTTCATTCTTATTTGACACATAAATTTTCTCCACATGAAATCTAAATTTCTCTGGGCTCTAATGGTTCTGGTTTCATATTTGTATTGATGTATTTTTTGGATGTTCTTGGTTTCTCTTCCACTGTTTTTGGCAGAAAAAATGTTTTTTTCTTGTTTAAATCAGTTGAGATTGAAGTGAACTGAACTTGCTTCTGGTTTCTTTATTGTGATCCAAAGAAGAAACTGAAACTAACATCAACTTAGAACTGATGCTGTTTTCTTCTGAAACCTTTAGATTTAGATCAGAAAAAAAATATGTCTGCTGTTCTGTCTCTTTTGGGTTTTTTTCAATAAAACAACTTGATTTCCAAGAGAAAAGGGAAAAATTTTACATCATTTTTTTATAATTTTTTAATTCAATTAGTGGGGTTTTCCCTCCATAGATAAATGGCTCCATTATACTTATTCTGATTTAAATTCATAAGTCAGGTTAAAATTTAAAAGTCAGACTGAGTATTGAAACAGTGTGAAGTTTGAGGGTTTTTTTAAGTTTTTGGGTTTTGGGGAAAAAAAAGCTTCAGAGAATAAACTCAGTAAATTTTAACTCTTTTTTGTAAATGAGGAGACAAAGGTTAGATTTCCTTATTCTGCAGGCTGTAAAAACTTGATAATCCTCCTCTTCTTCCGCTCTCCAAAAACAGCAGCTCCTCTCTGACCACAGATTTCCTTTTTCCCCCCCCCCTTCAGATCTGAAAAACAGACACATACCTCTAACCACCTAATTTAAATTTAACAGGAGCTAGTGGGGTGTTTTTAAGTGCAGCTGGGTAACCTAATAGAAAACCTGACCCAAACCCCTTACTCTGGAAAAAATGATTGAAAATGTATCTTTAAAACATCAAGCTGACATCAGACCTCAGCTGTTCTCCTTTTTGGATCTATTATAATCAATAATCTGAGTTTTTAAAACCTTACCCCCCACCCTGAAGCTCCCCCTGGCCCCTTTCCCATCTCTTCCCTGAATGTATTACAGTTTCTTCTTATGATAAAAATTTTTTTCTGTTTAAAAAGGGGAATAACGGACTAATCCATATTTTACTAATCATTTAAAGACCTCACCTGAGCTTCCTCAGTCTCTCCACCTTTCATTGCTTCAACTGCCTCACCACTCTATGTACTATCATTCTCCTGATGAGACATTGTTGCCCATAATATCTAAATTATTGCCCTAAAACCTGTTGATTAAAATAGTGGGGTATGATTAAAATGTTGCCCTTGTGTTGTGGAACCGTTTTCCCCACACTGACGTTTTCCTCTTTTTAAAAAAAAATAAGTCCCGCTTTCTGCATCAGCCTTTTTTTTGGGGGTGGCTTTGTGCTGAAATTGAAATGACCAACATGTTTTGCTTTGGGGTTTTATGTTACTGGGGGGAAAACCCGACAAAATTAGAAAAGGTAAATAATGGAAACCCGTGACCATCCCAGGATGAAGATGACTTAACTCAACAATATGGGGTTTTTAAATATGAATGTAAACTTACAAGACATTTTTTAAACAAGCCATAAATTTAATGGAAACATTCCCTATAGACAGTTTTCCTTCATTTTAAAAAGTTTTTTGTTTCCCGGCCCTGGGTGCTGACATCCCCCACTGTCTCCCCCCTCACAAACACTCTCAGAGACCTGATCGGTTTTTTAAGATGGCGACCAGAGCGGAGGAGTTTTTTCAGGAGGGTCCGAAAAATATAAAATTTTTTCCACGGCCTCAGAGGGGACTAAAACCAAAATATTTTTTGTTACCGTTGATCAAGGCATCTTGACACATAAAAAGACGAAGGAAAAGTCTGAATGAAAAAATTTTTGGTGTTAAAAGAAATCGCTCCCAGGGGAAACCTAGTAGGCCCATTAGCTTTTAGCCAACTTCTCTAGCTTAACATTAATGGGAACTATGTGCAGTCTTGGCGAAAAGAAAGGAAAAAAAATATGTCAAAAGGGGGAGCTTCTTTTTTTCAACAAGGAGCCCAAGACTTTGAAGCTATCTTCATGCCGCTGCCTGTTACAACCTCAAAGAGTCCCTTTAGTCCCAAAAAACAAGGGGGCGTCAACAGATAACTTATCTGAAGGCACTTCAAATGTTAACATCCTGAAGGCTGTACTGGGGAATTATTTGCTTTGCAGCTTTAGAGCAAAAAGCATCCAAGAACACAGAGGTCATCACTAATGTCTGTGATCAGCTTAAGGCAGTGGAAATGCATGTACAAAAGAATTAAGGGGTATCGAAGCAGATGGTTTAAAAACCAGCAAAGAAGTGATGAGGCTGAGCACTACAGCAGCAACCCTACGGCTGTATGCAAGAAGGAACACCCCAGGAGAACATCAAGTAGAGATATTGAAGCTTTTTGCTGCACCTCAGGACAAAGAGAAGATGGGCTTCCTTGTTGACACCGTACACAGGGTTGGCGTACCGCGGGACAACTCCAACCGAGCTGTCATCAGTCAGTTCACCATGCAATCTCTCAGAAACAAGATCTGGAAGCTCTTTAGAGACAAAGAAGTACTTAAAGACCAGCGGTTGCTGCTTAATGAAAATCTGACACAGGCTGACTGGATGGAAAGGAGTTGTTTATTTCCACTAGTGGAGACGGCCAGGAAACAAGAAAAATGAGCTGGTTTTAGGGGCCCTCAGGCCTACATTGAAGGGAAGAAAGTGACTCATTAAGATGTAGGGTAGCACCTCTGCAACGATGGATGACAGCGACTGTGTTTAAAGTTAATAAATGAAAAAGGTTTAAAATGCAATTTAAGGAAATGCTACTTACAGTAAAGGATACAGGTTTATAAGTACTAATTATTTTTCTTTTTAATATTTGTGACATTGTTTTATAGGCATCAGCAAATTGTTAAATATGGTAAGTTTTAGTTTTAAGGCAGTAAATGTATTTTCTCTGTAAGAGGTCTATGGGGCAACACAAAGAGAAAAGCAGCATTTTATTTTGCAGGAGTTGTAACACAGACATTGTTTTCCTGCAAGAGATTCATTCGTCCAAACATGATGAAAGGTTTCAGAAATCACAATGAGATTCGATATTTTCTCCCATGGATCGGATCATTCTGCTGGTATAGAACTGTTGCTAAACAGATTTGATGGAGATATTCTGGAGTCTGTAGTGTCAAATGAAGCTAGTTGTGAAGTTAAATAATTTGCAATTTATTATTGTTAGTGTTTATGTAACAAATAATACAACTCAGGAGAAGAACGATTCTCCGATTCTCCCTAAAACTTGACGTTTTGAAAGCAAAATATAGTGAATCAACATCATCGGGTTTCAAACCTAATGTACTGTGATGACAAAGGAAGGCGTCCAGGAGGCATCCGGTATAGATGCCCGAGCCACCTCAACAGGCTCCTCTCGGTGTGGACCAGCAGCGGCTCTACTCCGAGCCCCTCCCGGATGGCCGAGCTCCTCACCCTATCTCTAAGGGAGTGCCCGGCCACCCTACGGAGGAAGCTCATTTCAGCCGCTTGTATCCGGGATCTCGTTCTTTCGGTCATGACCCAAAGTTCATGGCCATAGGTGAGGGTAGGAACGTAGACTGACCGGTAAATCGAGAGCTTCGCATTTCGGCTCAGCTCTCTCTTTACCACAACGGACCGGCACAGCGCCCGCATTATTGCGCCAGCCGCACCGATCCGTCTGTCGATCTCCCGCTCCATTCTTCCATCGAGATCTTCCGCTCCATTGTTCCCCCGAGATACTCCTCCACTTGAGGCAGGAACTCCCCTCCAACCTGAGCTCGGCGGCTCGGCGGAACAGCCTAAGACGAAGGGAAAAAAAACAGTCTATTAATCAGGGCTCAACCAAGGAAGATCTTCCAAAATTCAGGAAAGGCTGGCCAGGTTAACGCTACCACAGTAAGCAAAACACTCAGGCGTAGAAGAGCCAGCGAGCCACCCTCATATAGTCCTCCAGCTGATGAGGGAACGATGTACACCTGTCAAACCTCTGGCCTGCAGCTCCAGCGCCTCTTAGGGGTGATAGAAAGTTAGTATCAGACAGGTTGAAAACCAGACTGTGACAACTAATGAACAAACTAAATGTCGAACTTCAGTGCAAGGGCCTTTTTGTGCATGAGATGTACAGTTCAGTGAAGGCTTTCATGGGGACGTTGTAGCTTCTCTCAAGCCAAGTGAAGAACAACCTTCTGACCCACATGCCAACACTGAAGGAGGCCACACAATCAGCCTATCACCTCTACAAGTACTCAGCCGTGTTAAAACCACTGCATGCAGAGTTTTCAAGGCAATTTCAAGATTTCAAAGCTCTTGTGAATAAAATGCAAATGGTTTCTCCTCCCTTCAACTGCAGTGTGGATAATGCTCCACTTGATGTTCAGATGGAACTCATTGACCTGCAGTCTGACACACTTCTGACAGAGCACTTCAGGTCAGTCTCACTGCTGGACTTTTATTCCTCCCTTAAAGATGAGAAATTTCCACACCTGAGGAGCCATGCTGAGAAGATTCCACCTTCCTTTGGACCTACTTAGGTACAGTGCCTTGCGAAATAATTCGGCCCCCTTGAACCTTTCAACCTCTTGCCACATTTCAGGCTTCAAACATAAAGATATAAAATTCTAATTTTTTGTGAAGAATCAACAACAAGTGGGACTCAATCGTGAAGTGGAATGAAATTTATTGGATGTGTCAAACTTTTTTAACAAATAAAAAACTGAAAAGTGGGGCGTGCAATATTATTTTTACTTTACTTTCAGTGCAGCAAACTCACTCCAGAAGTTCAGTGAGGATCTCTGAATGATCCAATGTTGTCCCAAATGACTGATGATGATAAATAGAATCCACCTGTGTGTAATCAAGTCTCCGTATAAATGCACCTGCTCTCAGGGTTCTGTTCAAAGCGCAGAGAGCATCACGAAGACCAAGGAACACACCAGGCAGGTCCGAGATACTGTTTTGGAGAAGTTTAAAGCCGGATTTGGATACAAAAAGATTTCCCAAGCTTTAAACATTCAATTCAATTCAGTTTATGTATATTGCGCCAATTCACAACACATGTCGTCTCAAGGCACTTCACAAAACTCAGGTACATACATTCCAACATCCCAAGGAGCACTGTGCAAGCAATCATATTGAAATGGAAGGAGTATCAGACCACTGCAAATCTACCAAGACCCGGCCACCCCTCTAAACTCTCATCTCGAACAAGGAGAAGACTGATCAGAGATGCAGCCAAGAGGCCCATGATCACTCTGGATGAACTGCAGAGATCTACAGCTGAGGTGGGAGAGCCTGTCCATAGGACAACAATCAGTCGTACACTGCACAAATCTGGCCTTTATGGAAGAGTGGCAAGAAGAAAACCATTTCTCAAAGATATCCATAAAAAGTTTTGTTTAAAGTTTGCCACAAGCCATCTGGGAGACACACCAAACATGTGGAAGAAGGTGCTCTGGTCAGATGAAACCAAAATCGAACTGTTTGGCCACAATTCAAAACGATATGTTTGGCGTAAAAGCAACACAGCTCATCACCCTGAACACACCATCCCCACTGTCAAACATGGTGGTGGCAGCATTATGGTTTGGGCCTGCTTTTCATCAGCAGGGACAGGGAAGATGGTCAAAATTGATGGGAAGATGGATGGGGCCAAATACAGGACCATTCTGGAAGACAACCTGTTGGAGTCTGCAAGAGACCTGAGACTGGGACGGAGATTTATCTTCCAACAAGACAATGATCCAAAACATAAAGCCAAATCTACAATGGAATGGTTCACAAATAACGTATCCAGGTGTTGGAATGGCCAAGTCAAAGTCCAGACCTGAATCCAATCGAGAATCTGTGGAAAGAGCTGAAGACTGCTGTTCACGAACGCTGTCCATCCAACCTCACTGAGCTTGAGCTGTTTTGCGAGGAAGAATGGGGAAGAATTTCAGTCTCTCGATGTGCAAAACTGATAGAGACATGCCCCAAGCGACTTGCAGCTGTAATTGCAGCAAAGGGTGGAGCTACAAAGTATTAACGCAAGGGGGCCGAATAATATTGCACGCCCCACTTTTCAGTTTTTTTATTTGTTAAAAAAGTTTGACACATCCAATAAATTTCATTCCACTTCACGATTGTGTCCCATTTGTTGGTGATTCTTCACAAAAAATTTAATTTTGTATCTTTATGTTTGAAGCCTGAAATGTGGCAAGAGGTTGAAAAGTTCAAGAGGGCCGAATACTTTCGCAAGGCACTGTATGTGAACAGACATTCTCAGTGATGAAGTTCAACAAATCCAAACACAGATCCTCTATCACTGATGACCACGCCTCAGCTGTCCTTCGCATAGCCACCTCAGACATCCAGCCAGATTTCAAGGCCCTTGTTTAAGCCCAGAACAGACTGGATTATTTTCACTAAAAATGTAAAATGAGGAGGAAAACATTACAAGTCGTGGTATTGTTGCATTTTTATAAACGTTTGTTATTTTTCACTGTTTGTGGATATTAACATGTTAAAATGTCAGGATCTGCCAGTTTTGGCTTTGTTTTGGGTTTTGTTGTAATGTATTTTTTCCTTATGTTGTGATTCTTCGTCTGATTATAGTTTCTGTCATTTATTCTTTCTTCTTATTTATTAGTCCACCCACTCACTAGTTTACTTATGTTCTTTTGTGTTCTAACTTTCCTTCACTCATGCCCCTTAGTAGCTCCTCCCCTTGTCCTTGGATCCCCTTCAGTTATTGTTGCTCTCATGTTTATTTCCCCTCCACTCGTTGTCAGGTCCCTTTGGTTATTATTTTACTCATTTATTTCTTAGAATTGTTTCCTCTGGTTATATTCTTTCATTCTTGAGTTAGTGTTTCTGTGCTTGTTTACTGTTTATTTACTCTTGCTACATTAGTTCTTTTGCCCTTTTGACCTTGAGCCCCTTTGTTGTTGTTACCTGGTTGGTTATTTCCCTGAGTCTAGCTTTCCCCCATGTTCTCTGGTTTAGTTCTTCCTAGAGTTTATTTCTATTTCTCCTTTCTAGTTTCTGGTTTATTATCCTCAGGTTTGTTTTCATTTGTAGGTTATGTCTATTTTTTTTTTCCCATGCCTCTGTCTAACATTTAGTACCATAGCAACCTATTTCCTTAGTTCCCTTCACCTGGCCTGCACACCTGTTACCACTTCCATCTGATTACCTGCCTTCCTCTCTCATTGGTCCACACTCCACCTCCCTCTGTTTATTTACTGGTTTGTTTGCTATACTCCTTGTTGGTTCCTTGTGTAATGTCCTGTTTCTCCTCGAGCTCCTCGTGTTCTCCTGCATTTGTTCCTATGGAGTTTTTCTCCGAGCGGAATTGTAAGTGCTGCCTACAAGGCTTATTAAAACTGATCTTCTCTGAACATGCTGCTGCCAAGTTCTTGTCTGCATTTTGGTCCAAAACAACCTCAGACCGTGAAATAAAATTCAATTGCACCGATTAAGCGATTGTTTTTGTTTTCTTATATGACCTATTCACCACAATTTCACATAGCCTTATATGAATATTTACAGGATATTCTTCTTTATTCCCATGTGGCCACTTGTAAAAATTAATTGCCACCCCTGCTTTAGGTGAACAGAAAGAAAATAGCTTATTTTTTATTTACACATGTTGACACAAAAGGTTGAATGGACCTTGGTGCGCTGAAGGAGACAGAGGTGATGTCAGACAGATTTATCTGATACTGTCTCTACTAGAACTAGAATAAGAGCTATTTTTTTAAAAACTTACAATGAAAGAAAAACTAAAACATTTAAACTCCTCATCAGGGAAAGGCAAATCTTCACTCCAAATATGCACTAAGGGGACAAAAACAGAGGAAAGGTGGGTCAACAGAGCAGCGGCAATGAGACTGTTAGAAAATATATTGACAGTATTGGTCTTTTTAAAAAATGGAAAAATAGATAGTAGCAGCATTCATTACAGACACTATGTAAAGTAGTAGGCTCATGACCATCCAGGTGGATCATGTCAGCAAGAATTACATCCACTAATTTAAAACAAAATGTATCATAATTCTCAGCTTAAAAAAGCTGTTTCTTTATTGATTCACTCTTCTCTGCAACTCTGTCAATTACTGTGTCAGCATCAAGGGACACAAGGACATCTTTTTCTGTTGCCATCAACACAAAGGCTTCCAGTTTTCTGGCAGACAGGTAACTCCTCAGTGTATTTCTGATGTAGCAGAGGGTTTAAAATGACCGCTCACAGGCTACCTGGGTTAGAGACAGGATCAGTAAAACCTGTATGCCAACCTCAGTTGGGGGTATGCATGAGTCAGCATGTTAAATCTGAGAGTCCTAAGATTTTGTTGCAGCACAGGGGACACTCTTTGCAAGAGACACAGCTTTAAGTGTTATATCCAGCCAGTGTGTGTGTTTTGCGTTTGTGTTTTTGTTTCTCCTGGTCTGGTCCTAAGTTTACCCTTAGTTCTGTGATTTTGACTTTTTAATTGGGTTCACTTCTTCTGTCTCCCTGCAGTCTGACCCACACCTGTTCCCAGTTCCCCCGATTACCTGGTCCTTCTATTCATTGGTTCACCCTGCTTTCCGTTTTGTATTTAAGCTCCTTAGTTGCCAGTGTTCCAGGCTGGTTCCTTGTCATTTGATATCCTGTGTTGCACCTGGTTATGCCTGGTTACGCTCATCTCTAGTCTGGTTCTGGTTTTCGGATACTTTTTTTCCTGGCTGGTTCTGTGAGTGAGGAAATATTAAACTCAACTTACCTTTATTCACCTTGCTCTTGGCCTCTTCTCTGCACGCTGGTCCTACCACCACAAACCCAGCATCCTGACATTAACTTATTATGTCCATCTCTTCTTGATCTTCTGATTCATCTGTTCTAGTTGTGTATTAATCCAAGGGCGACTGTGTCAGCCTGTCCCATTGCTGTGCCTAGTTTCTAAGTTCTGTTTGGAGATTGGTAACAGTTGCCCTGCTGTCATACACTACTAGACACTTGCTGAATCCTTCAAGTGCAGATATAGGGAGAGCTCTGGTCTGGATAAGGGGGAAGTCTCTAGGATGTAGGTAGGATGAATCTGCATACAAGGTACCATGGGTGAGGAGTCTTTGAGCATAGCCTCCACAACTGCATCAAAAATCTGGTGGTGAACATTGACCTCAGAGGCCTTTTCTGAATCACTGAGGGTTTCATCCTGGGCGATCTCGTAAGACTTCCTTCCTCTTCTTCCTTTTCTGAGGCAATGCAGCCTCCACTTCCAAATCCAGTTCTCCCTGCTCCTCTAACTTTTCGTTTGCCCAATGAATAAAACAGTCAGCTGCATCTTTGACAGCAGGGAAATCTCTCGCTATCTATTTCAGTGAATCTCATGGTGACCATTCTATGTGCTGAGAGGAGGTCCATTCCTTCTGTCTGTAGGTAATTTGATAGTGGTGAGGTAAACTCAAATATCTGGAGGAATACCTGAGATGTTAGCACAGTCTTGTATCGGAGTAAACCATCTTTCTGTCCTCTGGCTTTGGTTTGAGTATTTGATGCAAGTTTCTTCAGCTGCATTATGGCAGAGAGTGTGGACACCACTCCAACAAAAAGGCTGCCGTGTGGTCTGTCATAGTTTCTGAAAACTTTCCTCAAGCTTCATGTTTGGCGCACCATCTCAGTTGATAAACAGTGACATTCAGTGTGATTCTGGTTAATAATTATCAATTATTAATGGTAATTAAGAAATGTTAAGTATTAAGAGCGGTGAGCCCATAACCAGAACACCAGAGTGCATCTCTGATAATCTCTGAAATTATTTTGGATTAGAACAATTGTTTTTCTGAATTATGATTTTTAATACTAATTTTTGATAAATATGTATTAACCAAGATACATACCACTATTGCACAGAGTGAACAATTATGACATCTTTGGAACATATGGCCTCTTTTGTGAGATTTTTAGGTTTTGCAAAAGTGCTTGCAAGCTATAATATATCTTGACTAGAATTTGCTCAATTCTACTGGAGAGGAGTAATAATAATCTTCCTGAGGTGCTTTCTAGATGCAAGGTGGAAGTGGTATAGTTTATGGTGTGAAATTTACTGGAAGACAACAGGTTTTCCAGCTTGCCAGCCCTGCTATGCGTGGAACAGCAACTGCAACAAAATCAGCTCTTACCATAGCAAACAAATTCCTGTAACGGTAGGGGACACCCTATCTGCCTCTAGTGTCTGTTGGGTGCAACAGACACTAGCCGTTAACACTCTCCCAGTCAGGAAGGGAGCAACATCCACGTCGGGGGGCCATTGAATAAAATTGCAGTTGCAACTGGATTTTCCCCATTGCAGACCAGCATTCGGTGCCATCTGGTGGTCGCTAGTGAGAATTGCAGTTCCAACCAAGGAAATTAACTACTTTCTTAACCATTTTAGTTCGTTAACACAGGCAGATAGTTCCATCACCTATGATCAGAGGGCATAACTTGAGCTGAAAGTTGAAGTTATTGATCATTCATTACCACTTCTGCCCTGAAATGTACACGTTTTTGATGGGTTTTCTTGTGTGTGAAGCATGTGTTGGTCAGACTCATACAGCTAACTTTGGTTGTGTAACTTTGTAAGTCCTGCTAAAGGGTAAATGACCAATAGAATGTTAGTGATGACCCACATCTCTAACATTCACTGAAACTAAGAATAGCGTCTGAATGTTTTAGTTCACTTATCCCACTTAAATTTTTTTTCTAAAAAACATTTTTTTTTCAATTTTACTTCTTTCTGATTTGCTTGATTATTCCCATTAAAGCATAGACTTGGGTAAGCCACAGTCTGAATGGTCAAACCTGTGTACCCATTTTAAGCATGCCCCATACACCTGCAAGGTATGTATGAATCATACAGCTAGCTGAGTGCTTAGTCTGTTTTGTGTTGCTGCTAATTGATTTTAGCAATTGTTCATAGCTGAACAACAGCTTGATCTGTTTTGTGTTACTCCTAATTGATTTTAGCGGTCATTCATAGCTGAACTGCTTTGTTTGTTTTGCGTTGTTGTTGTTTTGTCATTGTGCATTTTAGTCAAAATGGTTATAGCATTGAACAATGTAAAGCAAGGATTCAGGAGTTGCTCCAAGTCATTAAGACAGACGAGTGGCCGATGTGTTAGGTCAGTTCACTCTTTTATATCAGCGAAGGGTGATGTTGGAAGTTAACCAGTGTGTTAAACTGCAGCCTGAGCTGAATGATACTTTGCAGAAAGCTGATGTCCTTAAGGGTGATTTGTCACAAGCTGAAGGTAAATTGAAGGCACCTGAGTGTAGACAGAACACCCCCCACCCTTGGAGGACTCAGGGGCGGAGGTAAAATCCACCTCACAGGTTTAGGCCTTTGAAAGTGAGCTGTACCTGCAACACCCTAAGAGAACCTTCAGCTCAAAGCTGGAAGAAGCAGAAGCTGATTTCCTTCCCAGGCTCATGGTTTTCCCCACACATCCACCAAGTGCAGAACAGGTGTGAATAGGCAGATTAGATTCAGTGGTGCGGTATCCCACCACACTGTAATAGACAGCCATGGACAACACCTGGCAGTGGACTCACTTGAAGTAAAAAGTTCAAGGTTTAGGTGCGAGCAGCATTCAAACTTGATGCACAGCACCGTCCCCTACGGTCCCTCACCTCTGCCAAGGCAGCAGGAGAGTCATCTCTGCAATTCAGGTGGTTCATCCCGCTCTCAACTGCCCAGGACTCCCTATAGTTAGAACACACTCTATGGTCCCCCTTTTTAAATAGGGGGACCACCATCCCGGTCTGCCAATCCAGTGGTTCTGCCCCCGATGTCCACGCGATGCTGCAGAGTCGTGTTAACCAACACAACCCTACAACATCCAGATCCTTAAGGTACTCCGGGCGAATCTCATCCACCCCCGGGGCCTTACCACCGAGGAGCTTTTTAATCACTTCGGTGACCTTAGCACCAGAGATTGGAGAGCCCGCTCCAAGGTCCCCAGGCTCTGCTTCCTCAGTGGAAGACGTGCCGGTGGGAATTCAAGAGGTCTTCGAAGTACTCTGCCCACCAACCCACAACGTCCCAAGTTGAGGTCAGCAGCACACCCTCCCCACTGTAAACAGTGTTGATGGTGTACCTCCTCTCCCCCTTAAGATGCCGGATGGTGGACCAGAATTGCCTTAAAGCTGTACAGAAGTCGTTTTCCATGGCCTCTCCGAACTCTTCCCATGTGTTTTTCCCACGAGTGTTTGCCTCAGCAACCACCCGTTTCTCACGATTTACCGGTCGATCTACGTTCCTACCCTTATCTATGGCCATGAGCTTTGGATCATGACCGTAAGAACGAGATCACGGATACAAGCGGACAAAATGAGTTTCCTCCGCAGGGTGTCTGGGCTCTCCCTTAGAGATAGGGTGAGAAGCTCGGTCATCCGGGAGGGGCTCAGAGTAGAGCCGCTGCTTCTCCACGTCGAGAGGAGCCAGTTGAGGTGGCTGGGCATTTGGTTAGGATGCCTCCTGGACGCCTCCCTGGCGAGGTGTTCCGGGGACGTCCCACCGGGAGGTGGCCCAGAGGAAGACCCAGGACACGCTAGAGGGATCATGTTTCTCAGCTGGCCTGAGAACACCTTGGGATTGTGGAGGCATAAAGCTCTGCTTTGACTAGATTAAAAGTGTTATTATTGTTTCTACCATTATAAAATGAACTTTGTGAAGTATTGTTCTTACAAGCGCCTGACTGTCTGGAGAGCAGAGTGCATTAGAGAAAAGTCCTTGGTGAGAGGGAAAACTGATGCTTGTTATTGCAGGAAATCTTGTGATATTCTGACTCTTGCCAGCTGGGAAAGTTTTGACATCCCTTAAGTGTTGCCAGGTCAACTTGACCTGTATCCAGATAAGTGATATTGTTATTGCAAACTGTCACGTCCACCAATCTGATATTGTCCAGATGTGGCTGAATATGAATACTCGGAAAAGCAGAGGAAAGCCAGGATGAGGATGCCAGGAAGGTTATGTAATTGAGAATAATGATTTTGATTGGTTAAAAGGACCCACACACACACCAATGCTTTGTAACTCTATAAAAAGGCTGCTTCACAAGAACACTTTTGGAGCACTTTGTAACACCAAGGAATGGTGATGAAGAAAATGAGTTTGTGCGACTTTTGAAGAATAAACGTTCCCTCGTGGAGAGCTGGGAGGAGAGAATTCTGCTGAGTCTGTGTTTATTATCTTCGCTCAGTGATAAAAGACCGCCCGCTCCTAAAGGATTACCCCGGACGAGCTGGCCCAAATGGCTGGGTAGAGGGAAGTCTGGGTCTCTCTGCTAAGGCTGCTGCCCCCGCGACCCGACCCTGGATAAGCGGAAGACGATGGATGGATGGATGGATGGATGGATGGATACTTTTTATGTTGAAGTAGTGCTACTCTTTCATGAGTACAAATTTTGGGTATTCTACCTACCTCTGTGTTACGGTTGTGTGTGGTCCCGTGTGGTGTGAATCTCCCTGCTACTCACAAGGAGCTCTGCTGGTGGGCATGGCCCACAGCTGATCGCTGTGTACCTGCAAGCAATCTTCGGCTGCAGCGTTTAAGAGGAGCTGCTGGACGAGCATTCCCCGCCTAATGGTCCGCGTTGTGGGAAACCTCGAGCCCTCTGAACTTCTAGTCAATGTTAATGACTCTAGCTTTACTGAACTTAAAGTTATCCAGTCCTAGGTCTGCTTCTGTTGCTATCACTCGCAGGTTCTCGAAATATCCCACCTTCTGGATTTATCTGCAGCTCTCTGAAGATCGCTTCGCTCATTGAAGACCCTCTTCAGGCCATAACCTGCAGAACCAAACCGCTCTGAGCACCTGCCTGCCCGCTCACTTACGAACCACCAGGGATAGTGCCTCTGGACTGCCTCGGCCTGGGAAAGCCTTGGGCTCCCCCCGGAGGAGCTGGAGGAGGTGTCTGTGGAGAGGGACGTCTGGGTGCTTATAAAGCAGAAGACGACGGGTACGAGTATGAGTACCATTTACTTCACAACCGTTACAACCCCTTGTGGTTGGGTTGGGCATTTGGCTTCCATGTGCAACACTGATTGCTGATGTCAGACACCTGAGGACCTGGTAAGGCTATTTCTTTGAAAACCCTTACTGCCATCTAGTTTGTGTCTGCTCTCCTCTGCAGGTATGCCAAAACATTTTGGTTTCTAGATTATTTTGATTGCACATTGTAACATTTTCACATCTAGTTTGTTTATGTTTTCAGCCAAGTCTAGTTCCCCGTGTCCCTGCGTTCCTCAGCATTTGTCACCATAGCAACCTCCATTACCTCAGTTTCCTTCACCCGGCCAGCACACCTGTAAGCATTCATCTGATTACCTACTCCTCTCATTTCCGTTTGGTTCACACAGGTCCTTCCCTGTATATTACTTTGATTCTTTGCTTTACTCCTCGCTGGTTCCTCATGTTTCTCACCTGTTGTCTTCCTGATGTCTCCTGGTTCCTTGTCGATGTTTCCTGTAAGTCCTTCGTTTATTATTATTAAAGAAGAAAGAAGATTAAATTGCACCATGTGGCTCCCTAGTGCTTGCTGGCATTTTGGTCCAAACCAACTCCGAACACTGACAATATCAAGACCAAAGGTTGTGCTATGCCTGAAAAGTGTCTTAATTGCTCCATCAACTTTGGAGTTGCCAAAGTTGTGCAAAAGAGCATGTGTTGCACTATAAAGCTCTGCAACACCCAACCACCTGGTAATTTACTTCCTGAAGCTTTTAACTAATAATCTCGAATATTTTAAGGAATCAATGTAGGAATGGAATGATAATTAAAACAAGTCTAGTGCTGGTTTTAGAAAAACATGTGGATGTCAAACAAAATGAAAGCTGTAAGGGAAAATATGTTAAAATTCTGCATTTCCCTTGAATAGAATAACTATCTTTGTATCTTAGACTACAACTCCATTCCAAATGGCATAAAGTGCTTCAGCTGTGACGCACAAAGCTGCACTACAACTCTTACTTGTGAGGGGGAGGAAATATAATCCATCAAGGGAACAAGTAGGATGCCAACATATTTTTGTTCCATTATCTTTAGATGAATGTTAAGAGCAGATCCAAACATGTTACTCACATGATACATTTATTTTCCTTTCTTCAGCAAATGTAGAAGGACAAAGCCAGACAATGAAGGGCTGTGCCTCCAAGATAATGTGCTCAGACCAATTAACTTCTCTGGTGAATCAGTTCATTGGAGCACAATTTAGCTGCTGCCAGGGTGACTACTGCAACAGCGCCAGCAGTGCAAGCCCCATCCTGCTGCTCTTGTTGGTGCCGTTATTTTTCTCTGTCTGTAATTAATAACATGCTCAGTATTGTTTTGTTGTTTAAACATAAAAAAAGATCTTTCAGAATAAAAGCAAGAAAAAAAGTGTCCAGCACCTCTTTAAAACTAAATATTTTCATTATGATATAAAAATGACTTGATGTTATCTTTAAAAATGTGAAATAAACATTTTCCAAACATGTTCTCTTTGTTTAATTTGCAGCCAATTGAGAGCCTTTTCATAGATCTTATGGCTAATCGTAAATATACTGAAATCCAAAACTAGCAGCTGAGGCTACTGTAGATATCTCTTTGAACATTTTAAGACAAAAGATTCCCGGATTGATGGATGAATGAATCAACAGATCCCTCAAACAAATTCCCTTCCAGAAGTTAATGTTCCAGTACCAGTACAGCACTATAATAAATTTAAAATAAAAAGGCACATACAGTACATACACATACCAACATTCGCATACACATATTCAGGGGTTAAATTGGGCCTGGTGTCTCCGGGGCGACGGTGGCTCAGATAGTAGGGGTTTGTCCTGTAACCGTTGGGTTACCATTTCAAACATTTTTAGTTTGTTTAAATAATTGAAACTATATTTTTTGATCATTAAGATGAAGACTGAAAGTCTTCTGTTGTCTGTTTTCTGCTATGGAATACCAGAAACTAAAAATTCATAATCCAATATTTCTCAAAATAATATGCAAATTGCCTTAGTCGTCTTTCGATGGGGAACTTGGCGTCTGGATTGCAGCTTAACAAAAGGGTAATTTCAAATTTTTCGAAATCCCTACCTTTGATCAGCTCAAATTACAGAATGCATTTAAGTTGTCAAAATTGGTAACAGTCATTCTAAGCTAGAGACAGAATATATACACAGTCACTGATTTGCTCATCCTATATGTGAAAATTTCTGTGGGGAAAGAAATTCTTTTAATATTGTGGATTGTTGGGACCCCAGCCATGGGTACAAAATGAAAGGCCAGTAAGAACTTTTCTGGAACTTTCTAAATAAATCGCATTAACCTACTTCCAGCACAGCCAGGTAAAGGGGTAACAGTGGACTTCCCGTGACGTCACTGTTCGAATAAACACTCCGCTTTTGCAACAAATTGACCTCTTCCTTGTTCACTATGGATGCTTTCCTCAACTTCGTCGCCCATGACAACTTTTCCTCAGCACGGTTCACGTAGGAAGTTGTGTTTTGGGCAGAGAGAAGTAGCTTGGAATGAAATAATCTAAACATTTTTCGTTTTATGACGTTTGGTTTTGTTTATGTTGAAACTCAGCCATCTTAGTGTCAGCAGATTAAATGCTCAGCACATGTGCTCAGTTTATGTGTTCTGTGTTTGTGTTTTTTTTTTAAGTTAAAATTTTATTTAAAGGGTGATTTTAAACACAGAAGATCGGCCATAACGCGCCGTCCATGCTTATCCATTTAACCATTTTATTAACGGTATTTTAAAGGTATGTGTTTGATTCTGATGATAAGCTATAAGCTTCTTTTGTTAGCTTTAACTGCTAACAGCTAAGAACATGTGCTAAAGATCATTTATCCAAAAGGTTGTTAGTTTCAATCTAGGAAATAATATTTCCCTAAATATTATTTTACTAAACTTGATAACTAAGTAAACACCATTAAGACCCATTCATCCAGAAAGATTTGGTTCTTATTCAAAATAATATTTCCTTAAATATTATTTTACTATTTCCATAATAATATATCTTTAAATAATAACACCACTGAGAATTAGTCATCCAGAAGGTTGGTTTTATTCAGCAAATCGTACTTTAAAATATAATTTTATTAAAATAATGTTTTGTCTGATCTTGCATTGTGAATGGTTGTTTAAAGGTATACCAATAATTGTCTAAGTTGGATCCAAGACTAACTTAACTTCATTTCCAGATTCTTCAAGATAATCCTTGGTTCTCAGACATAAATAACATTGTATGGTAATATTGCATCACTCTTTTGGTCATGATTTTCAATCTTCTTCAATCAACTTGTTTATATTGTACATAGCCCATTAGTCTTCCTTATTCTTTAATTCTGCTTGGTAGTTTAGTTGGATTGTTTTAGCATAGTAAAGAGTTTGTTGATTGAAATATGTTTGACTTTGAGTTGACTTATTTTTGTTAATAAATTCTTGTATTTTAAGAAATTGTGTGAATTCATTCCATGTGTGTGCAGAGTTTATGCTGTTCAATAATGTTAGAGCTCGGCTCACACATTTCCATTTTGTCCTAATACCATCGCCTTACTGGGCTGGTATTCACAGGACAACCCTTAACAGACCGAAATATTATTTAATAAAATATTAAAGTATTAATATTAAATATTAAATAATATATTCATAATCATAATCACAACAGGATCATAATTTGCATGTTTTAATGTGATTTCATTTGTTTTCATATTTTTTTTTAGTGTTGTGAGATCCCATTAACTTACTGCAATCACACAACCAGGAAACATGTGGATAAAGCGGGACTGGGAGCTTTTAGTCTCAGCAAAGAGAAGAAAGAGATAAAGGCTTGAGGCAAAGGTGGACGTTGTTAATGAAAAGGGCTGTATTAAGAAATTGACCAGATCTGTAAACCTTTGAATTTTGTTGCACTTGTGGCCTTTATTTTGTCAGGGGAAGAAAACAGGAAATAGGGTGGAGAGAGAGGGGAAGACATGCAGCAAAGGTAAATGGGCTGAGACTGGAATCTGTGATGGCTGCTTCGAGGACTGTAGCCTCCAAACATGGGTTGCATGCTTCAACAGCTGCGCCACTGCTGCACCCCATCTGTAAGCTTTTTTTGAACCAAAAACAATCTGACAAAACACCCAACCCTTGGACAGTATCTAGCCTTAGCAAGCGGGCTGTAGATGCTTCCTTTACAGTCCCTGTCTAAACGAGAGAGGAGAAAAAAAATCACTATGCATTCAACATCTAGGGTAGTATGGGAGGTTGATATGTTTACCAAAACACAGAAATAGAACAGGTTGTAGTATTTCCTACATATTGGTTTTTTGTACTTTGAAACTTTGTGCCTTAGGACTGACTGTATCTTTAAAACATGTCATTTTAATTTTTAAATCATATTACATCTATTGATCAATAAATAATTCTTTATTTTGAACTAACAAATTTGTATTTAACACAATGCATTCTTGAAAATGTTATAAATATTGGTACCTCCAATACCAGATCTTTATGCTCTAACATCGATTCTGAAATCAAAATATCGATCCGTTTGGGAGTTCAATCATTTAAGGTAATATATATGAATAAATTACCTTAAATGAACACAGTGGAAAGAAACTAAACTATTGAGATCTTGTCTAAATCCTCTGGTTGGTGGGAACTAATTTTCCTTCTTCTTGGGTAAGTGTATGATGAGAAGCAGCTGCTGCTCAGTCAGCCAGTCACTCAAACCCAATGGCAGAGCGTAAATGGAGTAATATCACAGCCCAGGTGTGTGATATTTATAGACAAACAGTGAGGAGTTTTGGCAACACAACAAACCTTGTGACACACCTAAGGTTAAACGACATCACTTATGATGAGGTGGACAGAAGAGGAGACCTCAGTGTCAGGTGCTGCTGGAGGGCAACACAGACGTCTCTGGTGGAGACCTTTGGTACTGCAGGCAGGAACTATCCACGTACAGAAAGAGACAATGTGGAACAGTGCAAGTGGCGATAAGCACTATTGTTCAAATTAATTATTATTGGTATGTTTAACTGTAAAACAGTATTTTAAAATGACAAACTTATTGACAAACTTGTCCGATAATTGTGGCATTTCAATATTTCAATATTTAATCAACTTGCGATTTACCTGGAACATTAGGTCGATACCAGCCTGAATTTTCCTTCGAAATCCAATTGTATTGAACATCACCAAAATGAAGCAGAAAATTATGTTGCTTTTATTAATTAAAACATTTTAACAAAAAAATTAACTAAAGTTAATGATTGATCCTGAACGCAGCATCAGTGTTACAGGTTGTGATTTCGGTCAACAAACAGACTCAGAGTTTTCAATGTGAGAGGAACTGAAACCTACAAAAACAACTAAAACCTCATAACCAACACTAGAGGGCGCTGTCATCCTGGTAGCAGTGATGAAGAGGAGGTTGAAGCTCCTCCACTCAGTCTGTCAGCCTGTTGAAGATTGAGCATTAAACCTGTGAGGAAGGTTGGAGACATGTCATAAAACACAGGTCAGATGTTGAACCTTCGAATAAATGGTTCTTCTAAATGAAAGGCAGAACTGGTGCTGATCCAAATAAAAGTTGGGCTCATTGGGAGCTTCTGTGTAGCTCTCAGGATGTAATCAGTGACTGAGCTTCATGTGGAGGCCCAAAAGGTTCTGACCAAGAGCAGAGTGAACGGTTGTCTTCAGGTAAGTTCTGTCCAACAGTTGTATGTTGGTATTTGACCCTCACTGCTTTGTAGAACCAGATGTTGTTGTCTAAACGGACCAGAAATCAGGCATCTTCACTCCATGGAGACTCTGATTGATCAATATTAAGCAGATAATAGAACAAAACTGCTGTTTCATCTTGTTTCTCCACAGCAAATACAACTTCTAAACCATCTCAAGTGTTTTTAAGCACTAAAAGGAAATGTTGATAGTTTATAAAAGTGAAACCTGGATGAGCACCGACAAGGAAACTGACTCAGAACTTCATGGTTATGAATTCAGAGACACAAACAGAAAAACAAAGGTGGAGGGGGAGTTGAAATATATGTGGAGAAGACGCTGAGCGTTATAGTATTGGATTACATGTTAACTGTGGGGGACAACATACTTGAACCCATCACTGTGGAATCTGTACTGCAAAGAATAAGAATGTAATAAGTTGTATATACAGAACATCGAGGTCCAACATAGACATGTTCAGTGACTAGATGGAGAGCACGTTTTCAAGAAGGACCAACAAAGTCATGCTCATATGTGGAGATTTCAGCATAGATCTGCATAGTATCGATAATCACCAGCCAACAAATTATTTTATCAACACAATGAACAGTTTAACTCTTTCCCCGAACATCACCAGACTCACTAGAGCAACATCCCATTCTGCAACGATAATTGATAACATTTTACCTACTGTTGATTATTAATCAGTGATATTAGCAGTCATTTGCCAGGTTATGTTATATATAATAAAAATTAAACTTTTTAACAAATACTTATAAAACTATAGAATAAACATTGTCCTGTAAAAGTTTATACCAAAAAGAATAAGTATAATAGCTGTCCGTGTACGACAAAAGGACTACAAAATGCCTGCATTGTAATATTGGATAGTAAAACGCACAGCATAAAAGAAATATAGATTATTCTGAATAGTATAAAAACAGAATGAGTAAATTAGAATGTCCAACATATTTTATTGATAAAGGTATTTAGAATTATAATATGAATAAAACAGCAGCTTTATTACATTCTTTGTAAATCTAGGATCAAATACAGCAAAAAGTTTACCTCAACCTATCAGCAGAACACAAATCTTTGGTCATCTGGACTCAATGTTCCTTCATCCTGGAAAAGAAAACTAATTACTGGAAATAGTAAAAAATGTGGGAAGAAAAGATCCACTGATTTACACAGCACTGATGTGTTGTTGATTAAACATGGAACCACATATCTGTAATTTCTCCTTTCAAACTGGGTTCATTTACCAGTAAAATGAAACCAGCTAAGCTAACGCCTCCGTACAAAAATGGAGATAAACATCAGTTTATCGACTACAGATCTGTTTCTTGCTGCCACAGTTTTCAACAATACTAGAAAAACTTTAATGATAGGCTAGAATATTGTTTAGAAAAACATCATGTAATCAGCAAAAGTCAAAACTGTTTTAGATGAAAATGGTCAACAACACTGGCCATACTAGAAGCTATTGAAGGAAGAGCAACTGCTGCTGACAATAAGGAACTTGCTACTGGAGTTTTGTTGACAATAAAAAGCTTTGGATACAATAAATCCTAATTTATTGATGGAAAACCCTGAACTGAAGGTTGTTTGGTAATTGTGCATTAAACATAGACCTCAGTCTACAGGTAGATGGGCTGAATGTTGAAAGAGTGCATGAAATTGAATGTGTTGGTGTCATTGATGATAAACTCAAATGGAAACCTCACATTAGATATATCCAAACTCAAGTGTCAAAATGCACTTGAGTTTTAAGCAAAGCTGAGCATATTCTTGATCATGAAGCTGTCCACGCTCTGTACTATTCCTTAGTTTGACCCAACTTCCATACTGGGAAACGAGAGAGAAATGGAGTTCTTTGCTAGTCATGGATTGTCCATAATGAACACCATGTTCAAACATAAGGGTGTCCATCAGTGCACTTGGCACCAGGACCCCCAAGGCAGGAGGTCGATGATCGACTTTGCTGTCGTATCGTCAGACCTTCAGCCGCATGTTTTGGACACTCGGGTGAAGAGAGGGGCTGAGCTGTCCACTGATCACCACCTGGTGGTGAGTTGGATCCGCTGGAAGAGGAGAAAGCCGGACAGACTTGGCAGGCCCAAGCGCATAGTGAGGGTCTGCTCCCACCTCCGGGACAGCTTTGACCAGATTCCGGGGGATGTTGGAGATGCCCGTAGCTGCGGCCGTAAGGTCCGCGCTGCCTGTCGCGGCGGAAATCCCCAAACCCGGTGGTGGACACCGGCAGTAAGGGATGCTGTCAAGCTGAAGAAGGAGTCCTATCGACTGTGGTTGGCTTCTGGGACTCCTGAGGCGGCTGACGGGTCCCGTGAGGCCAAGCGTGCCGCAGCCCGGGCTGTGGCAGAGGCAAAAACCCGGGCCTGGGACGAGTTCGGTGAGGCCATGGAGAAGGACTACCGGTTGGCCTCGAAGCGATTCTGGCAAACCGTCTGGCGCTTCAGGAGGGGGAAGGAGTGCTTTGCCAACACTGTTTACAGTGGGGGTGGGAGGCTGCTGACCTCGACTGGGGACATTAATGGGTGGTGGAAGGAGTACTTCATTAGTATTTCGTTAGACTATTTCATCACCCAGGCTGAAGTCAACGAAGTGGTTAAAATGCTCCACGGTGGCAGGGCTTCGGGGGTGGATGAGTCTCTGGATGTTTTAAGGCTGTCATGGTTGCGTGGCAGTCGGGGACAGTGCCTCTGGACTAGCGGACTTGGGTGGTGGTCCCCCTTCATAAGAAGGGTGACCGGAGGTTGTGTTCCAACTACAGGGGGATCACACTCCTCAGGCTCCCTGGTAAGGCCTATGCCAGGGTATTGGAGAGGACAGTCCGGCCGATAGTCGACCCTCGGCTTCAGGAGGAGCAGTGTGGTTTCCGTCCCGGCTGTGGAACACTGGACCAGCTCTATACCATCTACAGGGTACTTGAGGATTCGTGGGAGTTTGCCCAACCGGTCCACATGTGTTTTGTGGGCCTGGAGAAGGCATTCAACTGTGTCCATCATGGTGCCCTGTGTGGGGTGCTCTGGGAGTATGGAATCGGGGGCCCTTTACTAGGGGCCATCCGGTCTCTGTACAAGCGTAGCATGAGTTTGGTCCGCATTGCCGGCACTAAGTCGGACCTGTTCCCAGTGCATGTTGGACTCCGGCAGGGCTGCCCTTTGTCACTGGTCCTATTCATAACTTTTATGGAAAGGATTTCTAGGCGCAGCCAAGGGCCAGAGGGGGTCTGGTTTGGGGACCCGTAGATTTCGTCTCTTCTTTTTGCGGATGACGTGGTCCTGCTGGCCCCCTCTAGTCAAGACCTACAGCATGCGCTGGGGCGGTTCGCAGCCGAGTGTGAAGCGGCTGGGATGAAGATCAGCTTATCCCCCAGCCAGCATACATAGGTGGGCCCCAAATGGGTTGATTGTGGGCTACATGGGTAATGAGTGGGCATGGGATTTAACTGGGCTAACTGCATGAGGCCCATATGGTTAAACTAAAATGGGACCCATATTGTTGGCCCATATGGGTGAAATATATGGGTCCCATTCAGCATTAACATGGGCTAACTGGGAATGGGACAGAACTGGGCAACATTATATGGGACCCATGTGGTTTTAGTATAATGGGACCAACATGGGAAGCCCATGTGGGCTGACTGTATTTAACCCACATGGTATAAGCCTGGGCTGACAATACATGGTTTGGACCATTACAACTATTGACTAATATGCACACATTTCCGTCTTTACATACATATTGTTTTTGACAGCGTTCTTACCCCATACATTTGAGCGACAACTATAACAATAAACTATGTGGTGTCTAGATATAATAATGACTCAAGAGTGCTTTTGATTATGGCAGATCTCTGCAGACATTTTGCCCTGTGAAGGGATAGATGCAAATCTCATGAATGTCAGATTGTACAAAAGTAAAAACTAATAAAATTTCTACCTATGCTTGTTATTTAGGGGCACCTAAAAGAAATGGATGCATCCAGGGAATCACACAAAAAGTTGGTTCACTGGAGCTCGTGATAGAGGTGGAAACAGGAAAAGCAGAGCAAATACGGAGGCTGCCATTTCAAATCCAGGTGGGCAGCTCTTTGAAGTTGGACTGCGCTTTCAGTAGCTTTTAAGTTTAAGGAAGCATATGACTGTTGGGTCATAGTTCCAAAACAATTTCCCTCAATGTCAAATATGTTCACTGATATCAAAAAAGTTCTTTGTGAAATATATTCATATATGTATATAAATGTGTGCGTACATATGTACTTTGTTTAGATATGTTTAATAATGTCACTGGAGATTTATATTTTATATATATGCTATTATTGTTATTCCCTCAGCTAAACTATGAGCCAGATGCTGTTTTAGCTCGGCATTTGCTTTTTACTTTAGGGAGTGCATTTATATTTTGCCCTTTGAAATTACTGTTTGCAGAACCACTTTTTGTTGCAAATCCAGCTGCTAGAGATTTTTTGTTTATAAAAACTAATTTCTTCTGATGGTAATGGGAATCAATGTAGATGTTGAATAATGCTATTCAAAACATTACATTTTCTTGCCTTTAAAAGAGCCTTTCTTGTAGTTCATTGTGGACCCATTTTCTTTTTGTATTTACTGTTAAGGAAGTTCTGTTCACATAATAAATATTTGCTAAGCAGAGGTAAAAATAGATTACTGCTAATTACTGCTAATATTTTACATTACCCTTTACAAAATAGAGCTTTGACCAAAAGACAATTTTTCATTTCATTTCCTTTTTTTCCCAAGTTTTATTTTAAAGCATTTTAAGACATTTGTTGATTAAGATTGCATATCTATAAATTCACGTCATATTACAGCCTAGTTGAGAAAGACCACATTAATTGTTCCTTCAGGAAGGCATTACCCTCTGGCTCCTACTGAAAACCCATTCAGGGCCTGTTAAACCCATGTGGGCTAACACATGGGCCCATCATGGAAACCCATAGACAAACCCATTTGTTAACCATTTTTTTTATCCCATTTGAGACCCCAGTAGGGCCCAGGTAAATATTCCTGTAAGTACACACATGGGCCATACATGGGTCTCATGTAGCCTAAGTCAACCATCTGGGTCCCACCGAAAGCCCAGTCAGGCCCCATTAAATTCTATGTGGGCAACCACATATGGGCCCATCATGGAAACCGTGGACAAACCCATTTGTTACCCATTTTTTTTAATCTCATTTGAGACCCCAGTAGGGCCCAGGTAAATATTCCTGTAAGTACACACATGGGCCATACATGGGTCTCATGTAAGTCAACCATCTGGGTCCCACCGAAAGCCCAGACAGGGACTGTAAAATTCTAACTGGGCAAAACCCTATGGGGCCACCATGGAAACCACGGACAAAAACTTTTTGGGGCCCATATTGTTTGCCCTTATTTATCCCACGTGGGGCCCACCTATGTATGCTGGCTGGGCCAAGTCCAAGGCCATGGTTCTCGACCGGAAAAGGGTGGCTTATCCTCTTCAGGTTGGAGGGGAGTTCCTGCCTCAAGTGGAGGAGTTCAAGTATCTCGGGGTCTTGTTCACAAGTGAGGGAAGAATGGAGCGGGAGATCAACAGATGGATCGGTGCGGCTGCCGCAGTAATGGGGGCGCTGTGCCTGTCCGTTGTGATGAAGAGAGAGCTGAGCCGAAAAGGAAAGCTCTCGATTTACTGGTCGGTCTACGTTCCTACCCTCACCTATGATCATGAAGTTTGGGTCATGACCGAAAGAACGAGATCCCGAATACAAGCAGCTGAAATGAGCTTCCTCCGTAGGGTGTTCCGTGTACAGCGTCTCTGAAACCATGACTCTCCTCCACAGAGTCCAGACCACATTCACTCAGCCGCTACATGCTGGACTTTGGGTTTGGAACATTGGAGACTCTGCAGAGTTCTGTAAACCCAAATAGAAGTTCTATCTTGTTTCTGATTGTTGATCAGGGTTCATGGTTCTGATGTCTCTGCTCTGCTGTTCTGTTCTTCTTCATTGTTCTTGTTTAAATGTAGTTCTCTGTGTCTGTGTTCCAGGAGCCAGAAAGGATTTCACTGCTGATGTTTTCTTTCATTCTTATTTGACACATAAATATTTCTCCACATGAAAATCTAAACTTCTCTGGGCTCTAATGGTTCTGGTTTCATATTTGTATTGATGTATTTGGATGTTCTGGTTTCTCTTCCACTGTTCTGCAGAACAAATGTTGTTCTTGTTTAAATCAGTTGAGATTGAAGTGAACTGAACTTGCTTCTGGTTTCTTTATTGTGATCCAAAGAAGAAACTGAAACTAACATCAACTTAGAACTGATGCTGTTTTCTTCTGAATCCTTTAGATTTAGATCAGAAAAATATATGTCTGCTGTTCTGTCTCTTTGGATTTCTTCAATAAAACAACTTGATTCCAGAGAAATGTGGAAAGTTTTCTTATCATTCTTACAATAAATTGTGATTTTTGTCGTCTAAAGAGCAGAAACATTTCCTTCAGAGTCTCATGTGATGCTGGATCAGATCAGATGTTTGGTTTCACCTTCATTCATCAAGAACATCCTCTGTATTGACGCTGCCATCTTTAAAGGGGTGGAAACACCTGTAACAAATGGAGGAAAAACAACGCAGCCTTCAATTACATCTATCTATCTATCTATCTATCTATCTATCTATCTATCTATCTATCTATCTATCTATCTATCTATCTATCTATCTATCTATCTATCTATCTATCTATCTATCTATCTATCTATCTATCTATCTATCTATCTATCTATCTATCTATCTATCTATCTATCTATTTATTCTATTTAATTTTTTTTTTAAATACCAAAAACAAAACACACAAATTTTTCCATTTTCATCTGCGTTACAGGCTTTATTAAAATATCGGCCACCATATCTGTTGTTGGACAATAAAAGAGAGTTATTTTTCCAACGCTGATTGCTAATCGAACAAAATGATATCGGATGTCAATGTGTTTGCACCTTTGCCGATAAACTGGATTTTTAGAAAGAGCAACTGCACCTTGATTGTCCTCAAAAATATTTACAGGTGCATATTCACATCCAAAATCCATTCCATTTGTTAAATCCACAATATAAATACTTTCCTGTATAGCAGCAGCCAGAGCAAATATATTCAGCTTCACATGTAGATAAAGCAACTGCAGACTGTTTCTTAGACTTCCAGGAAATAAATCGGTCTAGTCTCAGATAAACTAAAACAATAACCAGCCACACTTTGTCTGTCCTTCTGGTCTCCAGCCCAGTCTGCATCACAGTATGCCACGTTTAAGATCTTGAAAATTTTTCTTGAAGCACAATTCCTGGTCCATTGTGCTTTTCAAATACCTCAATGCATGCTTTACTGCAACCCAATGTTGTTCAGATAAGTATTGTGACAACTTACTAACAATAAAACTTCAAATCTGGCCTAGAACTCATCATTACATAGATCAAACTACACACTACTTCACGATACCTTGTGGAATCAGCAGATGGATCTTCATTGTCTAATTTTATTTTATTTTTACATGGGGATGATTTTGGTTTGCAGTTAATCATATTAAATATCCAAGATTTTTGTGATGTATCTCTTCTGGTTAATTTTTACTTCACCATGTTTCTGTATAAAATCAATGCCTAGGAAATGTTTAAGTCTTCCAAGATCTTTAATTTTGAACTTAGCTGCCAACACCTCCTTCACACTTTTGAGTATTTGACCATTACTTGCTGCAATAATAAGGTCATCAACCCAAATAATCAAGATCACTCTCATTTCCATTTTGTTTACTGTAAACACAATAGTCAGCTGGGTTCTGCACAAAACTGTTCTTAATAAGGAAATCATGCAGCATTTTATTTCAATTTCGTCCTGACTGTTTTAGACCATAAAGTGACTATTAAGCTTACAGGCTGATTTCTCTCCTGTCTTTGTTACAACCTCAAATCCTTCAGGTTGTTCTAAAAATACCTCACAATCGATAGGAGCACGAAAATATGCTGTTTTGACATCCATTCGGTGCAATTCCAAATCATATTGAGCAGTAAGTTGCATTAGAATACGTACAGATGTCATATCAGCAGACGGGGAAAAAGTCTCATAATAATCGATGCCAGCAACCTGACTATAGCCTTTTGCTACATATCTAGCCTTATAAAGTGTTTCAACAGGATTTTCTTTGATAATAAATACCCATCTGCCCCCCACTGTTTGTTTAGTATTCTTTTCTATCAAAGAATCCATGTCTTCCTTCATAGCCTTAGCCCACAGCTCTGATTTTGTTGAGCTAATACTCTCTCCCAGTGTCTTCAGTAGTTTGGACATATAAAGGCCTTATTATTAGTAGTGTGGAAATTTAACTGCCTTATTATTAGTAGCTAAAACTAAGATATATTTGGGACTTTGCTGCTTATAGATATAGAGAGTTAGTTAGAAAAATCCTTAACAGTAGCTTCTAGTGTGATCACACAATGAGTGTTTTATCATTCAAGGTTAAAGCTTGCAGGTGTCTCCTGTCTATATCGTGAGAGGCCAGTAGTGTTGGGGAGGCATGGTACTCCTCTCAGTGATAACGGAAACTCTGATATTCCACCCCGAAACTTCCTGAAGTCGTGTGGGAAACAATTTTTAATTAAATGATGAAATGTATCTCTGTTTCTTTGATGCTGTTGCTGGGGAGACATCCACAAATAGAATGATTGTGTATGTGACTGGGAAAAGAGTGCTGCACAACAACGTGGGGTATATGACGGAGTGAAGTGCAGCCCTAGTCAGACAACACACAGACGTTTCCAAGGTATAGCAATGTAAGTGTGATGTCTCCCCCTCTGAATTCAGATTGGTTTTAATAAACTTGTGGAAACTGCAACTGATCTCTGACTGAGGATTGTCCTTTGGGGTGCCAAATAAAAAGAGTCTATGAGAGGTGAGGATGATGTAAGAGTTAACGGACAGCCTGTAAAGTTTTCCTACCTCGACAGTATATCACATGCAACCCTATAACAGTAGTCAGTGTTCATTAGCGCTTGATCATCGTCACATTTCATTTCATAGTCATGGTCGGTGTAATAATTAGGCGGTCTCCTTTCTCTCTTAGGATAACGTGCACTAAGATTACCTTAAATTTGCCAAAAAATTTTTTCTGTTTCACAAAGTCCCATTTTTAATCTCCTGAAAAGGGGTTTTTTTTACTGTTTTTTCATCTGGTTTTTTGTTGCTGAATTTCAGCTTCTTTTTAAGAAAATTTTTCTCATGTAATTTTTTCTATCTGACTGTCACATTCATTAGTACTTTTGTGGTGAACTTTACTAGCCTACTCTTAAGTACTTTGCCAGTGTGTGGATAAAAGATAAGATATGCAGGATTATTTTTGTCGTAGGCAACAAATATTCCCTTTTCACAATGTGGATCTAACTTCTTCTTGTCATATTTGTATGCATAACATTCACATCCAAAAGTTCTCATTTTTGAAAGGTGAGGCTTCTTTCCAGTTAACGTGTAATATGGAGTCTGCTCTACCTCATACTGCATATGTCCATAAATGTCCATAAATCTCTAGGAAGATTACTCTCAATTAACATGCATCTTGACATTTCAAACATAGTTCTCCAGGTTCGTTCAGCTATACCATTCTGATGGGGCGAATGGGGGGCTGAAGTTTCATGTCTAATGGCATTTTTACTGAGCAATGACTGAAACTCTCTAAATAACTCAGTTTTCCCCTTATCTTATAAAACGTTTTCTCATAAGGTGCCACATCTTCATGAAAGTCTTGTTAAGTTTCTGGCCCGTCCCCTGCTCGGCTCTGCTCTAACCTGCTCTCATTCATGGCCCCAAAAAACCCCATCTGCTTCACTTGTCTGCTGTGCCTGCACCCAAACACCATCATGCCCACACCTGTTTTACTGCAGTTATTCAGTCCCCCTGACAGACGATGGGTGCAAGACTTTCGAAAGCATTTTATTAGTAGTTATCCAGCATTCCTTCCTGCCTGATCTCGTTCTATGACCTTGCCTTTTCCTACGAATTTTGCCCTCTTGCCTGCCCCTTGTTTGGGCTGTTTGGATCCTGGATAACACTCTGTTTTTTGCCTCTGGTTCATGCCTCTGCCTGCCCCCTTGTCTGACGCCTCTAGCCCTGGAACTCGACCCTGTTTCTGTCCACGGATTTACGCCCCATCTCCACTGGTTTATTCAGCCTGAGCCTGCCTGGAATAATTATCAAGAGGACAATCACAGCTCTCTGTGTTCCTGCCACAGCCTCAGCTGTTTCCCCTGAGGATTTGGCTCAGTCGGCAATCCCCACTTCATCGTTTGGGCTCTTCCACAGAAACTGCGGGTCACATCCTCTCTGGGTTTGAAACCTCATTCCCAGCTTAGAAAAGGTTTTGTGGCTTTATCTAACTCTATTCATGTCCTGAGTTTTATTCAGCCACTAACTCGCCTCTCTGTTCTTAGTGATTCGTGGAAGCTGACTGTTGGTTACCTGTGTGCTGATCCTGTCTTGCTGAATAAACCGTTTTACATAGTGTCTGGCTGAATTTTGGGTTCTCAAGTCCCTGGTTGTAATATTTCTCTGTGCCTTTTTGACAGTGTCACTCTTATCCTTCAGGAAATGGGTAAAAATAGCACCTGAATAATCATCTGTAAAAGCCAAAGTATATCTAAACCCAGCTAAAGAGCTGCTGGTTCTATTGGTCCAACCAGACCAGCTTGTACCAGATCTTTAGTGCTTTTCTGCCATTATCCACAGCATCTCTCATGACAAGAGAACAACTCTTGTCATCCAAGACTTGAATTAGTTCAGCATACGCTTCTTCATTTTTGTGGGCGTCTTCTTCCGCGTCCTCGGGCTCATCCTTCAATAATATAGCTCTTCAAATCAAGCAAACGTAAGTGGGTCAAAAACTTAGTTTCTCATAGTTCTTTTCATCTCCGTCAAAGCATAAACGATTCCATCGGCTACCAAACTCCTTTCTGGGCCCATAACCTGTTGACGCTTCCATCTTTAAAGGGCTGGAAACACCGGTAACAAACGGAGGAAAAACAATGCAGCCTTCAATCGCATCTGGCCTGGGAGCAGCGCTGCCTAGATCAACCTGTGGCCTTTAATTGACAATTGGGCCCACCTGTGTACATCTCCACCCACAACAGGAAGTCAACAACACAATTCAACACTCTGCTTCCACCACTGTGGCAGAGAGGTTACAGAAAGAAAGCATTTATTACAGGAACTGCTCAGTTCACCTGTCAATACAAACAAAAATCTATTTCATCCAGAGATAATTGGCTCATCATACATACTCTGATTTAGTTCCTAATTTATCTGTGATGTTTGACGGTTTTTAAGCTCTGATATGGATATTTATTCAGAGAATAAACTCGGTAAATATTTAACTGTTGATTGTAAATGAGGAGACAAAATATATATATATATATTATATTATATATATATATATATATGTATATATTCATGCTGTATATGTATATGTATATTGTACGTAGTCTCGCTGAAGGCATCAAAACTGTGCATGAACTTATATGGAATTATGTACCTGATAGAGTTAGAAAGCTGATAAACGCAGACAGGTGTAAAATAAGACACAAGTGAATCAAGTAAGTTTGACTTGCAAGGGTGAGACAGTCCTCTGCCAGAACAACGACTTCCTTCTCACAAAGGGAGAAATCATTGCACCAGCCTTTAATTTACAACTCACATTCCTACAAGCAAAAAGCGGGAATTGGTTCAGCCAATTCTTACAGAGATTTCAACCCTAAAGTGTAGTCATTCCATATATGGTATAAAGCTTGTCATGTCCAGAGAGTGATCCCACTCCAGACCACATTCCTTAACCTTCCCACAAACACTTTTTCACACACTAAAACAATCATAAGAATCATCTTAGCTAGAGTAGAACTTCAAACAAAACATGGTTTAAACTAAACAATGATAACTTATATACATTTTTCCAACAATTCCCTCCTGTTTGTTATTAATTTAATATCACCTCCATATATACACTTCCAAAAAGCTTTATGCATATACTTCATGAAACATTAAACTATTGCTAAGTTTAGTGACTTCTCCTCCATAATGTCATCATAGTTCTGGTCCTCGTCCAGAAGCTGGTAATCCTGGGACGACATTGTATCAAGAATTGCTCCAACCATCCTTAATATCATTGCTCTGATACAGGGAACAACACACAGAGTAAAAAGGCAGACCAACAATAACACAGCGATGACAGGGGTCATGATTTTCAAAAACAGTTGCCACCACAGTCCTGAAGTAAGCCACGAAAAAAAGCTTCCTCGGCCGGGATGGACATCCTGCTGCATACCCCTTTTAATTTCATTTAGTTGGCGTTCATCAACACTCACTCTGTGCCCATCTTCGCCGTTGGTCTCATCAGGGATGTAGGTGCAGCAGGTCTTGTTCAAATCCTTGTCCAAATCCTCTTTTTATTATCTTTAGGGAGGTCCCTAGTTACAATGAACTTTGCTGCTTCTGAAGGTGTGTGTGACATAGGTCAAACACACCTAGTCATAGTCTGCATAATCTTAAGGTATGTGCGTTCTTTGTTCAGCACAATCAGCTGTTATCCTTGTGATGTCCTCTGTGACTGCATCATCTCGATTCCACCTTTCCTCCTTGCCTGTAAACAATTCAATTCAATTCAGTTTATTTATATAGCACCAATTCACAACACATGTTGTATCAAGGCACTTCACAAAAGTCAGGTACATACATTCCAATTAGTCCTAACCATTGAACAGTGCAGTCAGATTCAGTTATTTATTCAAATTGTACAACAAGTTTTTCTGTCTAAGGAAACCCAACAGATTGTATCCAGTCAGTGACTTTGCAGCATTCACTCCTCCCGGATGAGCATGTAGAGACAGTGGACAGTCACTGGCGTTTTGATTTTGCAGCATTCCCTCATACTGAGCAATGCATGTAGCGACAGTGGAGAGGAAAAACTCCCTTTTAACCAGGAGAAACCTCCAGCAGAACCAGGCTCAGTGTGAGCGGCCATCTGCCCGACCATATGGGGGTCAGAGGATAACAGAGCCAAGACACAAAGAGAACAAAAACCTGATCCAGGAGTACTTTCTATGGGAAAAGGAAAAGTAAATGTTAGTGGATGTAGCCTCCTTTAGTCGTTTCACCTAGAAAGAAAGAACAGATAAACTCTGAGCCAGTTTTCAAGGTTAGAGTCTGAAGAGAGCACATAGAGTTAGTTACAATAAAAGTTCAACCGATCGCCATGTCTAGGAGAGAGAAAGGGTTAAACACTAAAAGACAGGGTCATGTGGATCATGTCAAATAAAAGTCAAATAGTAAAGTAAATAAAAGATAAATCTATATACAATTATTCCAACATTTCCCCCGTTTATCTTATATTTGCTTATATTCTCATATCACTTAAGCAGCCAATTCTTTTGGATTTTTAACAGTAAGATCATTTTTCATGAGCACCAAAATAACATTTACACTCAGAGGCACTTACTGACATTTAACACGAGACAATGCATATAGAGATGAATCTGGGTATAGGTCAGAAAAGTGGTCAGTCGGATCTCTTCATCATCTTCATCCTGATGTTTAAGTTAACAGATAGAGCTGGGTAGGGAATACAACAACATCCACACAATGTCAAATTTGCAGCAAGACACTTGCAAAGGAAATTATTACTGATGATACTAAAACTTTATACTTCCCAAACACATCCAGCCAGGAGCCCACATCGAGGTGGTCGACTCCAGAATGCTCCTTCATTTTGGCCACTTAGAGATCTCAAACCTTCTATGGCTTTGGTGAGGCTGCCGTCAGGCCTAGTGTTGTTAGGATTATTAAATGTGCAGCATTGTTCCTCTCCAAACATTGCACAAACTCCTCCGTTTTTCAGCTATACAACATGTCCAAGCCATTCTATTCTGGAATGCCATCAGGGAAGTTGAAGCATTGGTCATGGACAGCTTCAAACCCGCTTTGTGTCCCAATTTCATAGTTTTTGCGAAACATTGTTGTGGATATAGTTGATTCTGTCTACCTAGGCCATTTTTGTTCATAGAAACGTCAAGGATACAAGAGGTGCTAGAGAAGACAGGGATATGTTCATCGTTGAACACCACCAAAAGATAACTGATTCGGAGAATCCGTGGTCAAATCAAAGCCTGCGCAGAAGCTGGCTTGAGATCAAGCTCATCTGATATTCCTCAAGGCAACCTGCTGAACCCCTCGAGGGAAGTCCACAAACTAAACTAAGGTATCGGGGGTGTAACGTACAGGGTCTCCCTCAGGTCTGTGCCAAGCTGCTGCTCTGCTGGCTGGGGACTGGCTGTCGCTGTGGGGCTCGCTGCTGGATGTCTGCTGCTTGCGAGCTCTGTGGGGCGCTTTCTATTACGCCAGGTCGAATGGGGGTGTTATTACAAACTAGATAGTCCCACAGCACACCACAGCAAACGTGTTTACTTCATCTTAACTGCTGACATAGGATATACTCGGAAACTGTAGACAATAACAGTAACTAGAGCAACAGAGGGAGGGGAGAGTCCCACCCCGTTACATTTGAAGGTAATCGATCAAATCGCCTGTCGTCACCACAGGACAGGACATACCAACGAGATCGAGGCCATTACAGATCCAAACGCTTATTAAATGTCTCCTCTAGAGGACTGGTTTTTGAAATACTTATTTACTTTTTTACAATTGTAGTAGCCCATACTGCAGTTTATTTCCTCTCTCTTGTCGGTATTTATACATGTGTAGTTTCCAGTAGTGGTGAACCACGCGTATTTATGGGAATATGGTTTGTTTCTTTATCTGCTCTAGGGTTACAGGGGAAACTCCGAAATCTAATCCCCCGTGCCTGGACCAGACGTTTCATTTAGGAATTAGTTTGATTGATTTCATCCTTCCAGTCCTACAGGGTTGTGGTATTGCACAGTTGGAATTACTTGTAGACAAATGGCCCTGGGAGCACATGCACAGACCCGATCCAACACAATCTCTTTAGAGTCATGTTAGTCCTGTTCTGAAAATACCTTTCAATAAGACCTCACCAGCTTCATTCTTTGTTCCTGATACCTCCTTGAGCGAAAGACTACTTCCAGTATATACACCCTTAGAAAGAACCATTATCATCTATCGCGGTTTTTGAGTCTGTTTGAGAGGTCTCCGGTTCTCCTGTTCGTCCTGGCCATAATTTTTTAAACTCTCGCCCTATTCTTCCTACTACTTCACTCTTTTTACTTACTATTTTTACTTACCTCTCTAATGGCTCTATTTTACTCGTCTTCTTCTTCGCTGTGGTCCTTAGGGGAAGGAGTTGTTTTTCATTCAGTTTTATATTTAATTTAGGTACTAGTACTTGCACAAACAAAAACAAGGTCAAAGTTTGGGTGCCTGACCCTGAAACGCACGCCCAGGGGCCCACATGAAGGAAATCCACCGGGCCAACACTATTTTATCTTCCTAGGATTAGAAGAGAACGTCGTCGGGGGGGAAAGGGAAATAGAGAGTTACTGGGCCGTGGAGGTAAGGTTGACGGGTGGTTAACGGGCTCTGCGGTGGAAGAGGGTGACACAAAGTCCGATCGGTGGAGTGGCAATTATAAACATTAAATCAGCTTTAATTGTATGAAGGGTCTGATGGAAACAGACAGGGGGGCGAACAAACTTCTGGAAAACTGTTCTTTTGATGACTAGACTAGCATAAGCAAGGGTGCCGCCACTGTTTGTTTCCTAAGTTGGTTTCCGTCATTCATCTACCATGCAGTGTGACCATGAGGTGTTCTCTTCTGGTCATTAGTTAAGGTACCATTTTATAACTTCTATAATCCTGGTCCTTTTCTCCCCTCGGTTTTGGTCAGTTAGATGGAGTGGGGTGGGAGATCAGCACCTACAAGCTGTGGTATGAGGATTTCAGTCACGACTTCAGGAACAAACTTAGAATGCCAAGGTATTAAGAATGTTTTTTTACGGATTTAACAGAGTTTGGGGATTTTATACCTAGGTACTTTGCCTGATTTCCTTGGTTTAGGCGCTACTAACTGTGTTTAATATGACTTCATGAGCAGGTGTTGTTACAATTTTAGTTTCTTCGGTCCCTGGTTCGCCCCAGAGGTCACACCATCCAGCCTGGTCGGGCGCCAATGAGCCACATAAGGCTGAGAAATAATATGAAAGGTCATTATGAGTGAGACTATAAAATGCCCAGGGGCAGAAAACATGCAGGCAAGACTAGACATGCATCGCTAAGAAATAAATGGGGGGTGTAGAACGCGTAATGTCAAATATTCGCTATGAATGCCCTCCAAGAGTCATTTTGGCTGAAATTTTGACTCCTCTAAGTGGTTTCCACCAGTGTCTTAATTTTCTTCACTGCTTTTCGGTCTCTCCAGCCTCTAAATGTCTGGGTCCACCCTATTATCAGACTGTAAAGCACTTCCCTGTCGAGTTTTCAACCGAAATGACTTTTTAGTTGTTTTCCTGTCTGGAAATAGAACATTCCTATAGTTTGATTTTGTTTGTGTGCTTTTCTAAAATACTCCTCATATAATCAGCTAGTTGGGCTTCTTCATCTAACTCCCACTGATTTTTTAACTGTGTGAGATCTGTATGGGTTGTTCCAATAACATTTCATAGGGGGTTAGCCCTGAAGTGCTTGTAATGTTTTATATATAGTTTTACTAGAATCCAGACACTGAGTCCATGGTCTTCCTGTCTCTTTCAATACACTTTTTTCAGGCGGTTCTTATAGTCCCATTCATTCTTTCCACTAACTCCAGCGCTTTTGAGGGTGGTAAGCGCAATGGTTTCTAGATCTATGTGAAACATAATTCCTATTTCTTTATTATTTGATTTACAAAATGGGCTCCACACCAATTATCACTATATATTTTCTCTGCATCCCATATCTGGGAATGATATCTTTACACCAGTTCTCTGCTATATACAGTTAAGGCTTTGTGATGTTTAGTTTGGAAATAGTTCTATCCATTTTAGAAAAATGTGCATCTATAATGGTCAAACAGAACTCTTTTCCCCTTCACTGTGGTTTAGTTCAATAAAATCCATCATGAATGTTGATTGGAAAGGGTATTGTGGTTTGTGGAATTGTCCCCTTCGTGGTCTTAGATTCCCTGTGGATTGTGTTTTTGCACATGTTAAACATGTTCTACTAAAAAATTTTTTGAATAAGAATTAAATCCATATGTTGTATAATATTGATGTATCTGTCCTACCATCCCCCCATTGAGACATGTGAAACACGATGGCTCAATACTGCTGCCCATTTGCATAGGTTTTTTGATAAGATAGGTTTATTATCTGGTCAAATATAGATTTCATCTTTTAATGCAGCTCCATGTTTTTTTCGCATTGCTATCTCCTGTGGTGGGCTTTGTTGTTGCATTTCTTTTAACACAACATTGTCAATACTATGCTGTTTTGTTTTTGATGATTTGTCCTGCTGCAGCCGCTTTTGCTGTTTTATCTGCAAATGCATTTCCTTTTATGACATCATTTGTGCCAGAAGTGTGAGCTGCACACTTACAGACTGCTAATTTCCACGGAGGTGTACTGATTTCAGTAAGTTTTTTAACAAATTAGCATGCGTTACTGGCTTCCTAGTAGACGTTACCATGCCTCTATTCTTCCAATATTGAGCAAATGTATGCACTGTTGCAAATGCATATTGACTATCAGTATAAATAGTTACTTCCTTATTTCAAATAGTTTGCAGGGTGATGGGTGGGGGCCTCGGTTAACGCATAAGCTCTGCAGCCTGTGCAGAATAATGTGAAGGTAATTGCTCCACTTTTAACACTATCTTTCGTCACTACTGCATATCCTGTTTGTGTCTTCCCTCTCTCATCTTTTATGGAGGAACCATCTACATAGACTATCTTGCCCTGTTCCAGGGGGTTG
Organism: Crenichthys baileyi; assembly: GCA_036173005.1. Classification (NCBI taxonomy): domain Eukaryota; kingdom Metazoa; phylum Chordata; class Actinopteri; order Cyprinodontiformes; family Goodeidae; genus Crenichthys; species Crenichthys baileyi. The sequence goes on along the minus strand of JAHHUM010000692.1, from coordinate 66,865 downwards.
ATCCTGCAATCACTTCTAGTTTTTTCTCTCTTCTTCTTCTGGCTAATTCTTGACAATCATGTTGCATTTCCATCTTCAGGGTGTTGGGTAACAATGTTGCTAGGAGTTAAAGTGGTGCACCTTTGTAATAGTTCAGTGTGTGGTTTGTGACAGTAGGTTGACATGCATGAACACAATGTCTAGCAGGTGATAGAAAAAAGGTCATAATTTGTTTGCAGTAATAATGCTGAAACTGGCGATGGGGAACTCTTAAAGTTAAAGGGTGAAATAACATTATTGGTGGCACTGACTATGACATTCAACTGCCATTGAGGCTGCAATTTACAGCTCTCACACAATATGGTTTGCGCACACGCAACTCTATCTAGTTTTTGAAGAGAAAAGGCTATTGGTTTCATTTTATCTCCATGTTTGTTGAAGCCCAACCAAGAACTGAAGTCATAAAATGTCCCTTGCAATCTACCATCTGAACAAACGGTTTTACTATAAGGTGTGGTAATGCTAAAAGCAGTACTGGAAACTAGAACTTGTTTTATGTTGGTAAATGCTTCTTCAGCTTCTTCAGCTTCTACACTCCATTTCAGTTCAGAACGTCATTTTCAGCTCTTCCTCATACATTAGATTGTTTTAAAATTGAGCTACTATTTCTGTATGAATTTGGCCACCCAGTTTTTCAAACAAAAATAAATTATGGTTAAATGCCAAGGAAGGACATCATTTGCTTTTTTGTTACTGGTTTTTGGAACTTGTAATATTGCAGGTCTTTCTTTCTCTATAATTGTGCGTCCCCCCCCTGCCTTGCGCTAAGATTGTGGCCATAGGTATTTAACCTTCATTTTTTGCACACCTGTAGTTTCTTATTATACTGACTTTTGGTGTCCCTCTTCTGCTAAATGTTTTCAATAATGGCTATTGTGTCATTTTTTACAGGTCTCCTCATTAGAGAAGGTAAATACACATCATCAACATAGAGTAGAAACCTGACTACCTCCTGGTGAGGGTCAACTTGGCATGCCTTGCACTCATTACCTAGAGTATATAGTTTGGACTTTCACAGTAGCTTGAGGTAGTCTGGTGTAAGTATATCTTTGTCCCTCAAAAGTGAATGCAAAACCAGAACTGACGTTTTTTAATTTTTATCTATAGGTACAAGGCAGGGAAAAATGCATTGCTAATCAATTAACACTTGTAAATATTAATTCTAAATATTCTAGGCATCTGGTCTTAGGAATTTAATAATTTATAAGGATCACGGGAACACACTGTGCTCTCCAGCCTGAACAACTGCAACTGCATTGTTAACTTTTTGTCTTGCCCTGTAGGTCCTTGTACCCTAGCGCCATCCTGTTGATGTAGGGAGCTTGTTTTTTAACGGGAGGGTTAGGGTTTCGCTACATTTTATTATCACCCCGTGCAGTTATTAAATCCTCTATTACTTGTTTATTTTCCCTCACGTGCATCATGTTATATACACACTCATACTCTGAAAATCTCCAGTATTTGTGCTGGCTGTTAAAAAAGAGTAAAATTTTATTGCTAAGGGTTACACAGAAAAAAAAAAACGTAATATGCCATGAACCTGATCCATGACAAGCTGTATCAAGAAAGCCTCCAGCGTATCAACACAATAACAAATAACACACAATCAAGAACATACACGATAGGGACAGCCATGGTGGGGGATGGATTTATTCACCAAAGGGGAAATTCCCAAACCAGAGGGACTTATATTGTTTTCCTTTTAGTTAGACGATTTCCTTTTTTAAGATTATATTACCTTTTTAGAGTCCCATCCAAGGCCTGTCAAACAACCTCAATCAGATCTTTGGTACAAAAACTTTTTCCTTCCACACCCATACTCTTTTTATCCAATTATTATCCACTTCTTCTTCTTTTGTCCTGCTGTTCTGAAGAAAGTTCTACTTCTATATTCTATCTCTAAATAGGAGCTTGCAGTTCCCATCAAAAATTACTTACTTCCAGATATTTTAATCTGAATTCTGTACTTCTAGAAATTTCACAAATTTCCAATCTTTTACACTGTACTTCGTCTATTTTTTTTTTTTACTTGCCCCTTTTCCCATTGTTTTTTTAAAATTTTTGTCCAGGCATATCAATATCGTAAGGGTATATTCTAAAATGCTGAATTTTAAGTTCTTCTGCTCTCTCAGGGTTACGCAAAAAAAAATTCTCCTTTTTGTGGTATTGTCCGAAAAACTTCGACTTCTTTTCGAGCTGGGATTTAGACTGAATTTTAAAAAATTGTATAATAAAACAAGAAGAAAAAAAAGGTGTTTGCAATAATATTTACTTTAATTTTTTGTTGTTATAGAGGCTAAATGAAAAGGACAAGGAGGAAACAGAGGAGTGATTAGGGGGCCTGAATGTGAAAAACCTAGTTTCTCTCTCCTGAAGCAAATATGAACGACCATCTTGTGAGGGTCTTCAGAAAAGAACTAATATTGAATTTTTGCCTGACAAAAGTTTTTTCTGTAAACTTAGAGATGTTTACGCTGTCATAGTTTTAGAAAAAAACCGACAGATTTTTGCCCACATGCAGTAATGCTTCGGGAGACAGAATAGTTTAAGATTTTATTACAGGGAACATGGGGTGTACGGGAGAATAACCGTAAGCCAGAAAAACCAACATGCAAGGTAAGTAGAGCTGGTAAGTAAAGTGAATCTTTAGAGTGCATTTTTCTAAATAACAAATGTGTCTTACTAGGGATGAGGAGTGATCCGCCAGGAGGGGGGAAACGACAACAAAAATGCACACAGATGAAACTGGACCTGGTGGGTACTTGACACACGTTGTTGTGCACTGAGGTTCTGGTGGTCGTTCTGCTGTGATGGAGGGTAGACAGGGTTCGCTTGAGGAGGTCCGTGGTTGATCCAGACAGGAAGCTGCCAGCCAGTGTTAGTAAACGAAGTGAGCAGAAAGCCTTGCCCTTAATCCACAAGGTTGGAGATCTATCTCCAGGAGTCAAAAAAATCCTAAACAGCAAATAATGCTGAAGGAGACATCAGCTTCAGGTATACAGCCACTGAGGACAACACTCTGTCGATGGATTGCTGGCAGTCTCCGTCTTAAATACCCTCCAAGGATGATTAAGGAGATAGGGAACACCTGCCCCCTCTCCTCACGGTCTCCAGTGCCACCTAGAGGCTAAGCACGGTGAACAACACCAGAAAACAGACAAAGCACACAGGTTCTGACAGTTTACTCTGGGCCAGATAAATGTGCTTCTTTTGTCATCTACATAAATGACATTTTTAAACATTACATTCTCATCAAAGTGTTCCACTCCTGAGGCTCCATTGTCTTTATTCTTATATTTCAAAAAATGAAAGTGGTATAAAGTTGATTTTCCTAAATCTTAGTCAAATGGTAAAATCCCAAAACACATTTATTTTATTATGCCAAGAGCTTTTGAAACATTTTATTAAAATTGTTCCTTCTTGTATGAACCGCCATCTTTTCAGCCCTTCATTCCACTTCTGAAGAAATTTGGCTGCCAAAAATAATAAAAGAAACATTTTTCAACACAGTCTTTTGTTCCGCATGTGAGACATTAGTGTAGTTTTTACTATTAAACACTTTGAAAGGAAAGGGTGTTAAGTTGTGGTGTTTAAAATATAGCATAGAGCCTCATCCTGGTCTTATCAGTACTAAAATTACAGTTATTAATAACTGTATACATATGGTATGTATGTCTCAC
>JAHHUM010000692.1:0-63136 GCA_036173005.1 Crenichthys baileyi | reverse complement strand
ACAAATAAAACATACACGAGGTACAGCCATGGTGGGGATGGATTTATTCACCAAAGTGGAAATCCCAAGCCAAAGGGACTCATTTTAGCCCATCCAATCCTTTCAAAGCCTCATCAGATCTTTGGTACAAAACAAAAACTTTCCACCTACTCTTTTTACTCACTTTCTTCTGTCCTGCTTTTCTACTTTGCAAGTCCATCAAAAATTACTTCTTAGCATTCTGACCATTTCTGCTTTCCACAAGAACGTCCATTCTTATCTCCTGCATCACATCTCTCTCTTTTTAGCTACTTTTAACCAATAATCTACATCCTCATAACCTTCTTTTTCCATTTTTCTTGGGTCACGTTTTGTACTTTTAATTATTGCATCCTGTAGATTAACTAATTTTTGAGAGTTTAATCGACCATCATAATTACATGTGGTTATCCATTTATCTAAATATTTAAATTTATTTGAATCCTATGCTTCTACAAATTTCCAATCTTTACATTGTAATTCGTTTTTCAGTTTATTTCTACTTGCCCCTTTTCACGTTTTTTTTAAATTTTGGTCCAGTATCTCAATACCTAGGGTATTCTAAATGCTGGATTATTTTGCTCAGTAGGGTGACAGGAAAAATCTCCTTTTGTGGTAATTCTTACTTCAACTCTTTCGAGTGGAGAATTCTTGCCTTTGCATCCGCAAAAGTTAGTCACTTACATTCCTACTGCTTTGGTATGAGGCAAACCTAGTGTTTTAAATCCTCCATTCATTTCTCACATTCACACTTTTTTTTTTTTAAACGCGGAATTTTTTTAGTATTTTTGTTTAAATACTTAAACGCGGACTCCGCCGTGCTTGAAACACGGAATTTTAGTATTACTTATTAATACGTTTGAGGACTCCACCGTCCTACTTTTTAAACACGGAATTTTCAGTATTACTTCTTAATACTTTTGAGGACTCCGCCGTCCCACTTTTACCTGTTAGAGCCTAGGATACACAGGGTTTTATTTCACGCAATGACCCCCAGTCATTCGTCACACTTTTTAATCCAAACTCAACTCACCACTTGTCTTTCCCCTCTCTCTCGGAGTTCCGTCAGCCGTCATACCCCAGCGGGCAGGCCGAGGTCCAGTCCCGGAAAGGGTCTGCGAGTCTCCCTGATGAAGCCTGCAGTGCGCACGGTCTTTACTGGATTCCACCAACCCGCTTGAATCCTCAGACGTATTGGAATTCGGCTCGAAGGAGCAAAAAATGTCAGGTTCAAACAACATAAAATGCTTATAACATCACAAAAAGAAGAGAAAGACAAAGAATTAGTTTTTACTCGCTGCGAGGAGAACGGACAGAGATGTGCTTTCAGTTACAAATCTCCTACCGCTCTGAAAACACATCTGTCCGATCCTCTCTTTTTATTATCTTTAGGGTGGGATAAACAGCTAAAACGCAAACAGGTCATATACACCATTATCTTGTAACAGCAACTTCCACAGTCTCCCCCATCTTAAGATCTGTGTGTCCTTTGTTCAGCACAGTTAGCCACCATCTTTATGACATCCTCAACTGTGACTGCTTCCTTCCCGGCTCCACCTTTGATCCTTCCCTGCAAACAACTCATCACATCTTACTCAAACGTACAACATGAAAGGTTATAAAGATCAAATAGTAAAGTTAATAAAAAAGGAAAAATATAAGATAAATCTATATACAATTATTCCAACAATTTCCCCCTGTTGTCTATTCCATTTGCACAACAGCATGTGAAAGTGATTGTCAATCAGTGTTGCTTCCTAAGTGGACAGTTTGATTTCACAGAAGTTTGATTTACTTGGAGTTATATTGTGTTGTTTAAGTGTTCCCTTTATTTTTTTGAGCAGTAGTATATTTACCAATGTTTCTATGCACTTTTAAAAGGAGCATGAAGTGTAGTTGTTTTTAGTTTGCAAACTCTATGGCTGCTACAGATATAAAGCTGTAAAGCCCAGATGTAAAGTGATTTGCCTTTTTAGGAACAAAACTACTAGATTTTTCCTGTTTTGACAAAAATACAAAGTAAAAGAGTACAGTATGAGTGTTGGAGCAAACTTTAAAATTTTTTAGCTGTATGATGGGAATTTTAGAGAATGCACCTACTTTGTGCAGTTATATCGGAAATATAATCAAGTTTTTTTTTCCTGAACTCACATTAGCATGAGGTAAGTTTGGCTGAGGGCTTGACTTGAGGCACTGTCTATAGTGCTGCAGCTTCTGTTCAATTTTCAGCATTCCTTGCATATAGAAGAAAAGTCATTTAGTTCAATAAAGTGCAATTGCATTCTTGAAGTATCTTTCTTGCTCTCTCTCAAACACACACACACACACAAATAAATGCTGTATGTTTTCTTCATTTTTTAATGAATGGATGGATGAAAAATAATTGTCTGCTTCTCATGCAGCCATTCAAGTGGGTCTAACTGGTGCAGACTGCAGCCATGTGGCGAAGAAATTAAAATGTGTGCATAATTTACAGTCTGCAAACATCTGCCCCAGTATTTCCTTATGCTCACTGAACATCTGGCCAATTAGAAATTAGATTTATTGCTCATCAATATAACATTTCAAGATCATAAATATTTTATCAATGTAAAAAGAAAGAAATAGATGCTTATATATATCAGCAACCCCTGGATTGTTGTAGATCATAACTAGAGTTCTAGTTATGATCTACAACAATCTTCCTGAGTGTTTTCTCTGAAACATGCAACATGGTGGGTGAGGTTGGGTCATTATGCACTTCCTCTTAGTCAACAACCAAATCCAGCCACCAATCCTGAATAAATAGGCTCCCTACTCAGGGTCTTGAAGCGGTTTAGGAGAGGATTAAATCCACACTCGGCCAGCTCTCTTCAATACCAATCTGGGGGGGGGGGGACTAATATATAATTTGCATTACATTTACATTTCTGCAATAAATCAACAGTACACATAAACCCATCTAAATAAACAACCTCAAAAAGTAGAACAAATATCTATTTACATGTTTTGCAGGCCTGACATTTCTGACACTTATGGCCATTTTGAGAGCCCCCTGCTGGTGACCCACCACCTTTGCTTGAACCAGTGGTTGTCTGTTTTTTACCATTACTCTGAAAGCAGGGGGATTAATATATTTCATTTAAAGTTTAACAAATGATTTCAAATGTCATGTTTTCCTTTTATAATCTTGTTTATGTCCTAACATTTCGGGTTTTTTTTTTTTTTTTAATATGCTCCAACATTTGGGAACTGTAGCAAACAGTTGATTTGCACTACCCTTTGAAACAAGCTCAAACTGGAAAGCAATTTTGTAACTTTGCAAACAACATCATGAGATCAGAGTGCTTTGACTTCTTTTAGCTTTCAGTTTTACTAGGGCTTTCTACAGCTGCAACTAGTAAAAGAACAGTGTTTACTGTTGGATTCTGTTTCTTTGTGTTCATTAGAAACATTGTCACTATGAATAGCCATTTGGGTAAAAACATGTATTTATGTGTTTAAATGGATAGTTCAAGATTTTTGAAGTGAGGTTCTGTCAAAAGATTTTTAGCAGATCTGACTACCTCCATTTCCTGAGCAAATAATCATCAACTCCTTTTTCACTAACCGTCCATTGCAAACAGGTTCTTACAATATAACTTGCCACTGTGATGTTTTTGAGACTAGAGGTTGTTTTAAAATGATAAAAATCCACTCATTGGTCCAAACCTTTAAACAGAGCATAACTTCATTTTATTCTTTAAACAATGGCATGTTAAGAAGTAGTTTATGAGAGTGAAAATGAGTGATATTGATATGAGAGCAGTTCAATATCCTGGTATCAAATATTTTATTTTGTAAAGTACTGCAATAAACTACATTAAAGCTCCCCGTTTCTTATGAATGAGAACAAATAGATGATGGCAAGTCAGTCTGTGTCTAATAATTTTCTGCTGATGAATGTTAGTGTGAGATCAAGACATTTTTGCCAGAATTTACTTACAAGCAAAGAAAAAATGTGTTTATGTTGTTAAGAAGGTCTAACATTACAGACATTGTTTATCTGAATATAGCACACACCTTCGATTTATAAACCGTGGAGAGTTGGTAAGAGTCTGGACTGACATTTTACTGTTAGGTTCCTCAGACCTCCGTGTCAGCACTAAATGACATCAGGTACAGATGAGTGAAAAATCTTTTGCCTGAATGAGTGGAGCCTCCACACATCACAGTTGATGCCTGAATGAGTTTTTTTTCTTCTCCCATAGTCACTGCAAGTTCACCTGATATAGAGTTTGTTATTTGTCTATATAAAAGTTTGCTGATTTCACAGCTGAATGACAACTGGAAAATACTTTGTTCTGATGTTCATGATGTCTTTCCTGAGTATATTGGAAGAAAAAAATTATTTTCCCTAGTCTAAAGCATTAGAGTTTTGTAGTGTTGGGAAATTTGTTTTCTACTTCCTCTGATTAAATCATTTTCATAAATCATAAAGAAATTCAAAGAGCTAAATGTGTTTTACAGTTTGCACATCAGTGTTTGAGGTGTTAGACTGTAAGAACTATGTGTAAAGATCATTATGTGACTGATTGGATGACAGAATACAGTTTTTAAAAATTGTATATAATCTTTACAAAAGTCTTTCATTTCCTAGGGTGCTCTGCTAATCAAGTGTTTAGCTGTGTGTTTTAAAAAAAAGAGAGTTTTAAAAATGTTGCCTAATCCATAAAAAAAAAAAATCTGCAGTGCTGTGAAATCACAAACGGATGTAATTCACAATCTGATCACTAGATGGGGGCAGAGTGCTTCCAGTATGTGTAGAATATGCATCAACAGCCATCTTGGCTGCTTTAGAACCGGATGCAGGCTGAGGTAATTTTGTAGAAATAAAATAGCGGAAAAAAAATTAAAAAGGGCTAAATTTAAACTAAGCATTCAGAGTTATCCCAGGGCATAACAGTACGAGCTTCTGCTTAGGACCCCTAAACCAGAAGAGGGCCCCCGAGAACATCTGGATTCTCATCTATAACATAATAGAAGCAATACTTATAATTGTTAGAACACTAAATTATAATTTTATTTTATAAAGATTTCAGCAACTTCTGTAAATGTAATATAAATATATAGAACACTATTTTCATAGTGGGATAGTTATGTTAAGTCAGAGTGTAATGCTATACATTTTTAGTCTGCTGCTTGCCATTCCCATTTTATGTGTATTGTAATCGTTTAAAAAAAAATCCTAACAAAAACCTGCCTGTACTCTGGTATTTTTTTAGAACAGCCACTTAACCTGGCTCCGCCTTCTTAACTCTATCAAAACTGATTGGCCATTGGATTGAAATGTTGTACACAAGACACTACATTGAAACGTCAGACAAATAACCATGTCTACACAATTTCCTTACAGTGTGCAGGTTCCAAAACACTTTAACCTATCTGTTACAAATTAATGAACTATTACAAATGACTGATAGGATTGACAATCTACTTAGTTGTAGTTTTAAAAGCACAATGTACAAATGAAAAGGTATAGTTTTAGAGTTACTGTGGTATCTGGTGTGTGATGGACTTTGACTTAATATCAAACTGTACCCCTTCAAACCTGCTTGCTCAGCTTAAACAATCGAATCTGTGTCCTTCTGTTCAAGCAGAGATTAGGCTTTCACCGGGAGTTTAGTTTTGCACCATGAAAACATTTTTGGCACAAAAACAGAGTTTCATTTGTATGTAAAACAGTATAATTCTCTGATGCTCTTAAATAAACCAAAAAATATCTCTGTGTTTACCACTTCAGAGGACCTTAACATGTGTAAATAGGGTGGTGTTGTTTTGAAAATCAAGCAGCCATTCATTCATTCAGTCTGTCATTCATTCATAGGCCATAATCTCTGAGAATCTAGAGCAATCTGCAAAACAGCAGCCGCTACCACAGCATGCACTGCCCACAGCCTAATCCAGGTCTCACGACAGAAGTGCTCTCTCCATCTCTCAGTGCATCTTTCTCTCTCTCTCATTCCTCTCCCTCTGTTATCATGGTGCTCATACACTTACACCCATGGAGCACAGTCGCAGGGTTTACTCATCGTTCATATAAACCATTACAGCCACATCTCTGAGCGTAATCTACTGCGACAAAAAGATGGCTTCCTCTGCCGCTGTGCCTTAGCCCATATACCACTGCACACATTCTGTACCATCTGCTCCCAATGAGAAAAAAGGCAACCCTGCACTTGTGGCTTAGTGTGAGACTTAACAATATCATTTAATCCGCCAGAGGTTAGCTCTGTCCCTCCTGGCGTTGTTGCAAATGTTCGACTTGTGGTGTAGGATGGAAAATGTGTTTTTGAGAAATGCCCTCTCTAAATGTTGCCTATAAAAACTAAAACCACTGATTTTTTTTTTACCCTGATCTTACCTTAAACAGAAAGATTATTATTAGATTTTCTTATATCAGATTTTATTACCTTCTGCAGAGTCAGAAATGCATCTGTCCCTGATGTCACTGCTGCTCCGCCCCGAATCCAGAGCCGACCTCAGGTTGAATGGAGCCCTAAGCAGAACTAGCATGGGAGCCCACTTGTAGATAATATTAGTAGCCACCAGCCATTGACCATTTGACAGTTACGTCAGTCAATTTGTCATACTTATTAAACAAACAGCACTTTGCATAATGTGTTTCAATATGACATTGACTCACTGATTTGAATGTGTGAATAAAAAGTGTGACATTGCTGGGGCGCATGCAGCGTTGTCCATCGCAGTCTAAACCTTGAACGGGCTTTGTTGTTGCCTGCCACACTTTTTCATTCCGCCCCACTTTCGATTAAAATACTTGAAAACAGCAGTCTGAGAACAGTCATCTTCTTTAGCAATGACCCACTGTGGCTTAGCTTATCTGTGGAGGGTTTCAAAGACTGTTTGCTGGACAACTATCAAGTTAGCAAGAGGTCTACCCAAGGTTGTAAAGGTTGTAACATGGAGATAATATATTACATTAAAGGTAAAAACGCATTTATAAGTTTGTATGATGTTTATAATATTAAAGTTTTCTGAAAACTTTTAGAAGCTGTAAGTCAAAATCTTTTAAATTATCATCCAAATAAAAAAATGTTTTTTAATCACTAGAATCTACATATATTACTATGCGTGTAATAAATCTACATAATTTATTAGTTTCACATTTTTAACTGAACTACTGAAGTAATTAACTTTCCAATGATGTTCTAATTTATTGAGGTGCACCTGTATACTGTGTGAGATTTGAAGGGCTCCTGGGGATCCCCTGCTGGCCTGGGGGCCCTATGTAGAAGATTAGTTCACTGATGCCTCAGGCCAGCTATGCCTGTGTGACTCCAGCTGCAGTCTCTCGGCACACAGTTACAGTATATAGCCACCAGCAAACAAGTTTCAAAGTCATCCACCATGCATTGCCACTTGCTTTTACCGAGCCTGTGACTGCTGATTCATCACAAATCCTGTAGGGAAGACAATCTATATTTAAGAACACTTTCACACAAATGTGGAATAATCATGTCAAAAAATATGCCAGCAAAAGATCATTAGATTAAATATGACACCAGTGAGCTTACACATTTAAAAATAATTAGGATGTCTGTGAGACCATGTGAGGTAACATCAAAGTCTTTCATCTTATCCCTAATGGTAGGAAACAGCTCCGGTCACACACATTAGGGGTAGGATTTTAATTTGCCAGTGGAAATGACGCTCAGAGGCTGTACGATGAACATTATACAAGGAAGATCATTTATTCAGAGGGCGGTTTAATGCCTGATGACATCAAAAGGCCACCATCACTGAACTTATTCCCTCTAAGAAACAATTTAACTTCATGAATAATTGAAATGTTGCCAATTAGGACGTGACACCAGGGAATGAAAACATTGTATCGAATGACCTGGATCTGTGCGCAGACGTAAAGAAGTAAAACGTGTGTTCATTCTTTTTTTCATTGTTTTGTTTAAAAGTATCAGTAAGGCTTCAGTCTACATAATTTGATCTGTTCATATTTGCTCATTTAAGTAGTTTTCAAAGAAAACCTCAAAGACATAATAAGGGCAATACAAAGATGCCATCTACACACTCAGACCTGAGTTCAGTTTGGAATTGCTACTAGCTCTAAACTACATACTTCAGGGTCGAATGACGAAAAAATGCAACAAAGAAACTTAAAGTGTTTGCACAGTTTATATTCATATGTGCTTTTATTACATTAAAAATGTGTCTTACAGATAAGTCATCAGTACTTTAGCTAATGGTACTAAGATAAGACATAAGATAAGAATAAATAAAATCAGTTTTTCCACACACCCTATATATACCCAAATAATGCTGCAAGGTTTAGAATATTAGAGGGCTCTAAAATAATACAGTTGTAGACTTATGAGAAGTAGGACACCTTTACATTTTTAAAGATCATTAGGAATTATACCTAGTTAGATACTTATTGGAGAAGGATTCATACCCCTTAAACTCTTCTACATTTGGTCATATGGATCCATCCATCCATCCATCCATCCATCCATCCATCATCCATCCATCCATCCATCCATCTTCTATACCAACTACTTCCGTACAGGGTTGTGGGGCACATGGATTCAACCTCTTTTAATCTCATACACCGAAATAAAATCCATTGCAAAAAATTGCCTTTAGAAGTCACCTGTTTAGAAAATGGAGTCCACTTGTTTTTCATTTAATCTCAGTATGAATTCAGGCCTTAAAGTTTGGTTAGAGAACATTAATGAAGAAACAGCAAAGAGCTTACTGACTGTAATAAACCCAGTTTGTGTCTATAGATAAATAAAATTCTGCTGCTTTAGAGGCAGCGAAGTGACAGTCTAATGGGAGCACATAGATACACATAAAAATGAGCAATAATAGTAAAAAAATTAAATAAAAAATGTACAATACGGTCAAATATACAATGTAAGAAGAACTACACCATAATGTAAAAAATTCTGCAAATGCAGAATCTATTGAATCAGAATTGTGTTTTATGTATTTTTGTGCAAAAGAAATAAAGAGTATTGACAAGAGTCTAGAAATTTGTGCAAAGAACAAAAGTAATGTAAACAACTTATTGGGTTTGTTGACCTACAATAAATAATCCTGGGATGTTTGAATAATAATAATAATAATTTATCTTTGTTTCAATCTTTATTTACGTTATTTTTCTTTATCTTAATTATTGTCATTGCAATTGTACATTCCAATGAAACTTGTCCTCGGCATTTTAACCCATCCCATTGGGAGCTGTGGGCAGCTTGCAGCACCCAGGCAGCATTTCGGGGCTAAGGGTCTTGCTCAGGGACCCAGAGTGGCAGTCGGTAGGATTTAAACTGGGTACTCGCAGCCTTCTTAAAACGCAAGTGGTCCAACCGCTAGACTGCCACTACCCATTTCTAGATCCCTGCAGATTATACAACTGTTCACATAGTGGCATTAGTCTGGAGAGGTTTTTTTTTTTTTATTAGTATCTTGATACTTGGCTTGATGATAACTTGACCTTTAATTTCAATGCTGATTAGCTACAAAACATGGACCAAAGTTGGTGGAAAACGATTAATCATCAGCACCTTATCATCAATTTTAGACTACCGTGATATCTTGTATCTGTATTTATGTATGACATTTTTGTCATTCGTTATGACCGAGACTGCCTAGAGGAGTTTTATTGTATCATATTAAAACATTCCTGACTAAAATAATAAAATAAAAAAAGACTGAGAAGTTCATACAAGGTGGCCTTTAGGTAATGTTAATGTTGATCCATTTTCATATAAATTCTATATGTTTTCCTGATTTTTTTTCTTTCTATCAAACTGGACATGGCTAAACTTTAAAGTCAATGGAGGAGGTGCATCATAACGTACTCGTACTAGTACTCATACTCGTCGTCTTCCGCTTTATCTGGGACAGAGTCACGGGGGCAGCAGACTCACCAGAGACACCCAGATGTTCCTCTCCCCAGACACCTCCTCCAGCTCCTCCGGGGGGAGCCCAAGGCGTTCCCAGGCCAGCCGAGAGACATAGTCCCCCCAGTGTGTCCTGGGCCGACCCCTAGGCCTCCTCCCGGTGGGACGTTCCTGGAACACCTCCCGGGGAAGGCGTCCAGGAGGCGTCCGATATAGATGCCCGAGCCACCTCAACTGGCTCCTCTCGATGTGGAGGAGCAGCGGCTCTACTCCGAGCCCCTCCCAGAGGGCAACCCTACGGAGGAAGCTAATTTCAGCCGCTTGTATCCAGGATCTCATTCTTTCGGTCATGACCCAAAGTTCATGGCCATAGGTGAGGGTAGGAAAGTAGACCGACCCCGACCGGTAAATCTAGAGCTTCGCTTTCCGGCTCAGCTCTCTCTTCACCACAATGGGCCGGCACAGTGCCCCCATTACTGCGGCAGCTGCACCGATCCGTCTGTCAATCTCCCACTCTATTCTTCCCTCACTCATGAACAAGACCCTGAGATACTTGAACTCCTCCACTTGAGGCAGGAACTCCCCTCCAACCTGAAGAGGACAAGCCACCCTTTTCCGGTCGAGAACCATGGCCTCGGACTTGGAGGAGCTGATCTTCATCCCAGCCGCTTCACACTCGGCTGAGAACTGCCCCAGTGCATGCTGTAGGTCCTGGCTAGAGGGGGCCAGCAGGACCACATTATCTACAAAAAGAAGAGACGAAATCCACTGGTCCCCAAACCAGACCCCCTCCACCCCTTGGCTGCATCTAGAAATCCTGTCCATAAAAGTTATGAACAGCACCTGTGACAAAGGGCAGCGCTGCCGGAGTCCAACATGTACCGGGAACAGGTCCGACTTAGTGCTGGCAATGCGGACCAAACTCCTGCTCCGCTTGTACAGAGACCGGATGGCCCCTAATAAAAGGCCCCCGATTCCATACTCCTGGAGCACACAGGGCACCATGAGGGACACAGTCGAATGCTTTCTCCAGGTCCACAAAGCACATGTGGACCAGTTGGGCAAACTCCCATGAACCCTTGAGTACCCTGTAGAGTGTATAGAGCTGGTCCAGTGTTCCACGGCCGGGACGAAAACCACACTGCTCCTCCTGAAGCTGAGGTTCAACTATCGGCCGAACTCTCCTCTCCAATACCCTGGGGTAGGGCTTACCAGGGAAGCTGAGAAGTGTGATCCCCCTGTAGTTGGAACACACCCTCCGGTCACCTTTCTTATGAAGGAGGACCACCACCCCAGTCAGCCAGTCCAGAGGCACTGTCCCCGACCACCACGCAATGTTGAAGAGGCGTGTCAACCATGACAGCCCTACAACATCCAGAGATTTGAGGTACTCAGGGCGGATCTCATCCACCCCCGAAGCCTTTCCACTGCGGAGCTTTTTAACTACCTCGGTGACTTCAGCCTGGGTGATGAAAGAGTCCAACCCCGAGTCCCTAGCCTCTGTTTCCACCAGGGAATGCGTGATGGCAGGATTGAGGAGATCCTCGAAGTACTTATTCCAC
Source organism: Crenichthys baileyi (assembly GCA_036173005.1). Classification (NCBI taxonomy): domain Eukaryota; kingdom Metazoa; phylum Chordata; class Actinopteri; order Cyprinodontiformes; family Goodeidae; genus Crenichthys; species Crenichthys baileyi. The sequence goes on along the minus strand of JAHHUM010000692.1, from coordinate 51,654 downwards.
TGCCCGATAATGTCCCCAGTCGAGGTCAGCAGCCTCCCACCCCCACTGTAAACAGTGTTGGCGAAGCACTGCTTCCCCCTCCTGAGGCGCCGGACGGTTTGCCAGAATCGCTTTGAGGCCAACCGGTAGTCCTTCTCCATGGCCTCACCGAACTCCGACAGGGATGCCAAGAAGGCTGGGTACTCCGCACTACCGCTCGGCCCGTAGGCCGAAATGACATTCAGAGACAGAATGAGAGGTGACATTCCACGTCCCTAGAGCCAGCCTAAGCATCTGGGGATTGGGCCGCCGAGGTCTCCACCTTCGTCTGCCGCCAGATCCTCTTTGCACCAGTCGCTCACGTTTCCCCCTGCAGGTGGTGGGCCCACTGGGGGATGGCCTCGCATCTCTCCTTCGGGCTTGTCCGGGTCCCACAAGGAGCAACCCAGTAGAGCCAGCCTAAGCATCCGGGGATTGGGCCGCTGAGGTCTCCACCTTCGTCTGCCGCCCAATCCTCTTTGCACCAGTCCCTCACGTTTCCCCCTGCAGGTGGTGGGCCCACTGGGGGATGGCCTTGCATCTCTCCTTCGGGCTTGGCCTGGCCGGGTCCCACAAGGAGCAACCCAGCTACCAGGCCCTCCCCGATGGGTCCCGACCCCTGGCCTGGCTCCAGGGTGGGACCCCGGCTCCACCGTACCGGGCGACATCACGTGCCTCGATTGTGTGGTCCTCATCAGTCTTGAACCGCTCTTTGTCTGACCCTTCACCTAGAGCCTGTTTGCCATGGGAGACCCTCCCATATTTAAACTAACTGACTGAGTAATGTTGTCATGTTATCATGCATCACATAAGATGGCCCACACACCATGCATTCATTCAGAAATAGTCCCTATTACAATAATGACAGCTATTTCTGTCTTTTCATTTAACAAGCGTACGTGAACCGTCCGAACTAGCAAAATCATGAATTTACATTAACTCGCACCTTGCTTCTTCTTCAGGTGAAAGGTCTACTTTCCATAGTAAAACCAAAAGCTTAAACAATTTGAGGACACGCACCATCAACCAGGATGCCATGAATTGTGCAGATCAAATTAACTGCAAGACCAAAAATTAGAGAAGGTGTTTTTGAATTTTGATGTTTAAGGAAGACTACACTTGTGAAACAAGCCTTTGAAGTATCAGTTACAAACCAACCTACTATCAGCCTGATTGCACACTGGTGTATCTTAAGTAGTGCAATATTTTATGCTTTGTAGCTTCAGATTGATGTTGCTGCTGGTTTGATATTAGGATTTTTTTCTGTAGCTCAACACTTGGGTTTATAAATCCATATTTTACCTTATGTAACATCTAAACTGCATTTCATCACAAAGCTTTCTGCAACCCCCTTTTGTTTTAAAGCAATACTGTGCTCTATACTTTCTAAACTATGAAGTTTATAAAAAAAATAGCCAGTCTTCCAGACAGCTGGTAGGGGAGTATTGTTTGCATCTATACAATGCCAGATTTTTAACTTTATGCAAATCTTTAACAATTACCAACAAAGTAGCAATATCTTTGACTAATTTCCGTCTAGAAGTACCTCACTGCTTCACATGTCAACTGGATCAAACTCCCCATTCTATAGCCTATGTAACTTCCAGTCTAAAAGGTCTACATGATCCACTTCTATATGCACTACTTGTACCTTCTAAGTAAAATATACAACACTCCTTGAGTAAATAGTAAAATATGTTCACAGGTGGTGATCAGATCAGAGACAAGATACCAAGGACAAATCTTGTTTTGCAAAACAGGTTTATAACTATCTAAAATTTAATTGGTCTGACGAAGCTGATTGATCGGACCTTGTTTACGAAGACACATTGTGTAACATGATTTCTAGACACTTTAGAGAGCTTTAAGCCTCATGAGATGTGCACAGGAATTCACATTCATGTAACTTATCATGTAATAGTTGCAAATAGAAGTTAACATGAAGAGAAATAAGGTCTGATTTACCTGTGCAATGAGATGGCTCTATGCTGACATCATGTGGTTAATACAAGTTACATGCTGGATTTTATGTGGTACAGATGGTCCAATGTCATGTCATTCTTTACTTACTTTCAAATAAAAAGCAATAAAATAATATTAAACAATAAAAAAATACACATTTCATGTGAAGTATACAGTTTTTTTTCTTTTTTGAAAACTGAAATTGGATGATCCCCACAAATGTAATATTTGAAAAATATTTTTTTAACTAAATATTCTATGAGTACTAAAAATGCATTCTTCCCGGTAAATTAAGACATATTCAGGAAAAATAAAACACCAAAAAAAAAAAAAAAAAAAAAAGACTTTAAATCTACACTACGAACTCACATAACAATTAAAAATATTGACAGAGAAACATGAACAGGAGCAACAAGTCACTGTCATGTTTGGACGTTAAATGACTCAGATGCAGAGCAAACTAAAGTCAAAACCTTTAATAGAAAAAAAAAACACAAATAAAAAGATCTTACAGAACTCATGCAGAACTAATCGAAGCAACCTGAGACACGGAGTAGCTGAGCATGATCAGAGGGAGCTTAGGGAAAATGCTAAACAGAGATCTAACAGGGAACAATCTAAATGTAAAAAATTCACAAGAAAAATACAAAGAATGAACTAAAAAAATATGCTTAAGAATAAAGAGCTCAAGCAAATGAACTATATGGCAAAACACAAGTGTCAAAATATGGCAAGACCTATAGAACATAACAAGGAACATGCTGAAAAACATGAGCACATTGAAAACCGCAGGATCTTGACAGTCTCAAGATTTAACCGGGAAAAGAAACAGGAGATTTAACCAATTATGGGACAAACAGGGACTGTTAGAACTGGAGAGTCCCATTGCTAACTGAGGGCAGGTCCTGACTTTCAAGAACAAAAACACTACAGCGTTTTGTGTAATACAATGAACTAAAATACTGAGTCAGTTTCTAACCGTTTTGACTTTGAAAAAAGATAAGTACAAACATTACAACACAAAGTCAGAAAAAATGAGCTAGAAATGAAAATATGTTGTGCTTCACTGAATACTTCACTCTAGGCTTAATGATGCCTCCGTCAGTCTCGGAGCATAAACTCTTGTTGTGTGAAGAATATGACTTTTATTGCCCCAAGACTGTCTGCATACGCTTCCTTTAGATGTAAGAAGCTCCTCAAATCAGCTACTGGCAGGTAGAAATAGGTCAGTTAGAATGATGGTTGAAATTGTTAAAATAACCAAAGAGCTGCTAAAGAAATACAATGTCTTGACAGTAATTTAGTTCATTGCAAAATCCTATCATGTGTGTATAGTTTTCCCTTCATATGCAAGGTATTCATAATATGGGAACTGAATCCTTCGTGGCATAGATTCAACAAGGTACTGGAAACATTTTTGGAGAGTTTGGTCCATATTGACATGATAGCATCACACAGATACTGCAGATTTGTCGGCTGCACATCCATGATGCGAATCCCCCGTTCCACCACATCCCAAAGGTGCTCTACTTGATTGAGATCTGGTGACTGTGGAGGCCATTTGAGTACAGTGAACTCATTGTCATGTTCAAGAAACCAGTCTGAGATGATTCGTGCTTTATGACATGGTGCGTTATTCTGCTGGAAGTAACCATCAGAAGATGGGTACACTGTGGTCATAAAGGGATGGACATGGTCAGCAACAATACTCAGGTAGGCTGTGGCGTTGATACGATGCTCATTTGGTACTAAGGGGCCCAAAGTGTGCCAAGAAAATATCCCCCACACCATTACACCACCACCACCAGCCTGAACCGTTGATAGAAGGCAGGATGGATCCAGGCTTTCATGTAGTTTACGCCAAATTGAACTGCCACTCACTGGATATTTTCTCTTTTTTGGACCATTCTCTGTAAACCCTACAGATAGTAGTGCGTGAAAATCCCAGTAGATCAGCAGTTTCGGAAATACTCGGACCAGCCCGTCTGGCACCAACAACCATTCCACGTTCAAAGTCACTTAAATCACCTTTCTTCCCCATTCCAATGCTCGGTTTGAACTGCAGCAGATCGTCTTGACCATGTCTACATGCCTAAATGCATTGAGTTGCCGCCATGTGATTGGCTGATTAGAAATTTGCGTTAACGAGCAGTTGGACAGGTGTACCTAATAAAGTGGCCGGTGAGTGTAAACTTGTGTATATGTACTGTAACTTGACCTTTTTCTCGTTTAGTGCTGCCTGATATCACAAACCTGACTCATATCCAACAGTGATCTCTGGTCTTTGTGCATTAAAAGTTTTCCTTTTTGCAGTTTTAGAATGTTTTGCAGGTAAAATGCTACAATTCTACACTAAAATCTACTTTTTGTAGCTGACTGATTAACCTAATGCTCTTTCTCAGCAATGTGAGACAGCATCTGGTTTCTATGCTCCTTAGTTCTGTTTGCTCCTTTAAATCAGGACTAAATACATTTTTATTTAAACCATATGACTAATGAACTGTTTGTCTGCTTACTGAGAAGTGATTTAAGACTACGTTAAAAGATAAGAATTGCGTTTGGATATATATTTAAAATTGAACAAAAAAATATTTTCTTTTGAATCTGCATTTTAACATTTGCTTATTTTATGCAATGTATTTAAATGTTTGACATATAAAGGTCTGTTTTCTTCAAAAACCTAAATTTTCTTTTGTTTTTCCTTTTATGTTGTGTAAAGCACTTTGGATTGCCCTCTGTATGAATGGTGCTATATAAATAAACGTGCCTTTGTCTGCAAAGCCTGAGCATCAGCTCATTCTAAGTCCTGAATCATAAACGGTGGTCTTCTGGTTTTAAAATATTCCAGAAGACAAATGTGTAAAAAAAATTATATATCTTCTTTATCTCTGAACTTTCATGTAGCAGAGAATAGAGAATAGAAATAAAAAGCCGAAATTCAACAGTTTCTGTTCTAGAAGCTGGTTGTCTTGAGCTCTTTAGAAGAAATTTGTTATCTGGAATCATTTTTTTTTTCATTCCCCGATGAAAAAATCAGCCACCTGCTTACACTTGTTCACTTTTATTTTTACACATTGTTATCAAAAATGAGTCACACTGAAATCATAACTGTACAGCGTTGGCTATGTTGAATTTTGTAGCTTGAGCTGCAAGGGTTTTAGTACATTTTTAGCATTTTCTCAAGATACCATTTCACTTCTGAATCTTCAAATTACTGCTGTTTTTTTTCATTAATTTATCAGTTTTATATTGATTTACTCCTTCAGAAAATTGTGAAGCAATTGTTCCTTTGGGGAAATTTTATGTGTCAGCACTGTATCCATTTCATAGACAATTCTCCACTATAGAAGTGGTGGTTAATTCCAAACAGACACTATGTATCTTTTTTGTAAGCAAGCTATTCTTCAGTTCTAATATAATGATGCAGTCCCAGCTGGAGGAAACCCCAAGGCAGATAATCAGCATGACAAATGCAAAACTGTAACTTATTTGGATGGTAACTTCATACAAATGTATAACTGTATAACACTGAAACAAACAACCAGTGCTGACTTACTGCAAAACAAACGAAATGTGAGTTTCCAAACAAAAGCCACATGACGTGATAATCCAAATACTTATGCAAAATGGCACAGTAAATACAAAACATTTACTAAAACTGCATATTGCAGATATGTAAACAGTACAGAGAAGGAATGTAAAGGTCATACATAAAGGTCAGAACTACCGACAACTGACCCCCCCAAATGTGTGAAGATGATGGTGGACTTCCGGAGAACACCCCCCACACTACCTCCCCTCATCATCCTTAACATCACTGTGCCTACTGTAGATCACTTGTGGTTCCTAGGAACCATCCTTTCTGGGGACCTATGCATAAGGACCAGATGCTCCTCACGCATAGACCATCAGGCCACACCCAAAAACCAGCCGCCTCAGAGACAGTTTCTTCCCCCAGGCAGTCTCTCTGATGAACACAATAAACATCTTACAGCCTGCTGTGAAACAAAATAAGCATGTTTTGCACTATTAGAAAAAATAAATAAATATTGGGTATACATCCAACTATGGGCTGCACGGTGGCACAGTTGGTAGCCCTGTTGCCTTGCAGCAAGAAGGTCCTGGGTTCGATTCCCAGCCGGGGGTCTTTCTGCATGGAGTTTGCATGTTCTCCCCGTGCAAGCGTGGGTTCTCACTGGGTACTCTGGCTTCCTCCCACAGTTCAAAGACATGCCTGTTAGGTTAATTGGTCTTTAATTGCCCTTAGGTGTGTGCATGGTTGTTTGTGTGTTGCCCTGCGATGGACTGGCGACCTGTCCAGGGTGAACCCCGCCTCCCGCCCATAGACTGCTGGAGATAGGCACCAGCTTCCCCGCGACCCACTATGGAATAAGCAGTAGAAAATGACTGACTGACATACAGTCAGTCAGTACATATGTTATTTCTACTCTTTTAACCTTCTCTAAAGTTCATATATTTATACTTAATGTCTGTAGGCTGTGAGTGTGTGAAATTGAAGTCAAATTCCTTGTTTGTACACAGAAATCTGTTGTATAAAGCTGATTCTGATTTACCCCCCAAAACACATCTGTCTATAAATTTTCTATACCCATATGCCCTTGCAGGGAGGGTACACTCTGAATAGGTCGCCAGTCTGTCACAGGGCAACACAGAGACACAACCACCTAAGGGCAGGTACATCTCAGTGAATTGGAATATGTATTCTGATGAGAGTCGTTTGTCAGATTAAAAGTACCTTTGGAAAATAACCTTTCAGCAGTACTTAACATACTTCGTTAAGCCGGTATTTCTGTATTAAAAATGTTTTTGTGTATTTGTCTAGTGTAAAATTCTAATAGAAGAAATTCAGTGTCTTGTTTTCATTATCTTTAAGTAAAAAATTATCATAATTGACATAAATGCTTGAAAACATCAGTCTGTGAGTAATTAATCTATTTAATATGTTTCACTTATATAATTGAGTTACTGAAAAGAATAAAGTTTTCAATAATATTCCAAGTCATTAAGATGAACCTATAAAACAGTGAACTAGGCTGGTTGGACTCAAATGCAAGGGTTGATTTTACTTTACCATGTAAGCTGTGTAAAGGCTGTTATTTTTAATAGTGTCGATTAAACAACACTCCTGCTCACATTATATTCTGGGAAATTATGGAAAACAGAAGAGGGCAGTGTTGCTCAAGCTATAACCAAGGAGGCAACACCATGAGTGGTCAGTGTTTTATTTGATGTCAGGACATTTTTATGAACTATTTAACTTCATTACCTGAAAAATCTTCAACTTTTTTACTTAAGTTTTTGCAGTTACAATTCACATATTTCACAACATTTAAGTTACAGACATTGTCAATCATTACACATGTCCTGAAACTAAGTATCACATTATTTGATAAACAAAAAAGGCAAAAAAGTCCTGTCACCTTCAACGATATTTAGACATTTTGCATCAAGAAAACATCTGATTATATGGTCGACATCTTTAGATCACCAAGAACAGAGCAGGTCCTTGGTAGGCTTCTAAAAACAGTGAATCTAATAAGCAGCAATCTAATACCAACCCCAGAGTCATTTGTAACTTATACAAGAATGATAAAGCTTCAAGGTGTCCTGTCAAACATAATATTATGGATACATTTTTATAAAATGGTCTGTAAAGAGTTTGGCCTGCTTAGGCTGCTACCCCCGCGACCCGACCCCGGATAAGTGGAAGACACTGGATGGTCTGCAAAGAGATGCAAGAAAGAAGAGTTTGAAGTTAGTCTTCCTTAAATCGATGCATTTTGTATTAAAGTGATTATCGGCGCCTTGCCCAAAACATGTGAAATGTTTCTCTGAAAGGTTAACTCAGTACACTAAAGAGACATAGAGGATGACATGTGCATTGAAAAAATGCAAATGTGAAAAATGTGAATATTTGCACCAGTGTCATCATTATCTCCAATATCATTCTTATATTCTAAAGGTCTGTGTTACAGAGCAGATTGAATGTTTTTGAGCTACTCAGAGCTGAAGGGTGTTAGAAGTCATTCTTAAGTGAGACATTCGTGATAGAAAGTTGTTCTTGTGAGGAGGTCGATGATGCTATACCTATGTATCATTCACATAATTTGAATTATGAATCAGTGTGAAGAGAACCTTATGTTCTAAGGTGATAAATATTTAAAGGATCAAGTAAAAGGATCATTATATTGACAAAGGAAGAATACTAATGTTCTCCTTTCCTAGTCTTATTAGAGGTTAAATAGAATGCAAACTGCATAATTTATTTTCATTCTTGCATTTTTGTACGTTTTGATTTGGACTTTCTTGGTTTATTATGTGCTTTGTTCATTTTTTTAGGTTAAAATTAAAGGTGCAAAATGCAAATGAGGGATACTTGATGCCTTTATATTTAGCATTATAAAGTTGAACAGTATTTTAGCCAACAGTACTTTGTACATAGGAGCTATTCTGTTAACAAATCTACCATTTTCTTGCCCCATGATCCAGCAGTTTACAAGGCAAACTGCCTGCTTTCCCCATTGACACAGATACCATCTGCGATCTATTAAATTGAAAGTTGTCCTTAACTGGTTTTCTACCATGGCAAAGCTGCATGCTTTTGTATCATTCTAACAGCTCTCTCTGGTGGAATGAGCTTATTTCAGAGAGAGAAAGCCCGTAAAAGAAAGTTAGAGCCTGTGCAGGTGAGAGTGTCTAACAGTGAGGAAATCAATATGATGTAAATTATTAAGAGCTCAGGAATGCGTCTGACCCCTACTGTCTTGCAGCAGGCTGGGCTCTGAAGGCTGGCAGGTGGACGCAGGCTTGGACTCTCCCTCTAACACTCATTAGTGGCTGGAAGCCGGGGCTCCTTGTGAGTGGGAAGGCAGGGATCACAGCGGGGAAGTGATGGCCCAGGCCTCTCACATCCCGACTCAGCCTTCGCTCCGGCTTTGCCAGTCTCTCCCTGGAAGCTCATTAGTAAGTGCACTGATGCATAAGAGCTAGTCATTAACTGGGCTTTTTTTCCTTCTTCATCTCTCTTTCCCCCCGACACCATGTCTGATCCTGAAGACCAGTGGCAGTGCTGGTTTATGAGACAAGAGGAGCCCACATTACCGCAGGTGCTCCAAACGTATGGATATGAAACAGTGGTAACCATCAGATTATTTTTCTTCCTTTAAAGAGGGTGGAGGGTAAGGGTGGGGGTGTCAATTTGGAATTTTCCAAATGGAGTCTATCTACAGCCCTTCAAACCAAAGAGTAAACATTATCACTTGACCAAGGCTTTGGCTGCATACCTCTTTCTCCCTCCTAGGTTGCTTTTGATCTAGAGTATTTGCTTTTGCTGCTGGCCAGATCCCCTTAGCACCTGATGGTTGCCCAGGCTCTGAGTAAATAGGATCTAGAGCCCAGGCCTCTTCTGGGCTGATGGGTAAATAAGGTCTCTGGTGTGTGTAGCGTGCCTGGCAGGAGGGTGAGCATTGGTGTGGATGCCTCCAGGGACGTGCCAACCCCCATTTTTTCGATATCTGGCTGTTTAATTTTGTTATCCCCTATGCTTTAACGTTTCTCCACCTTCCCACTCAGAAAACAAACACAACCGCAAAGAGCCCACTTTCTGAGCAGGTGCACTGATTAATCTTTGCAAAGGAGAATACAGGGACATTTATGGCTTTTAAAATACTTACAGTGCCTTTTAAAAGTATCAATGCAGTTGAAACGTTTTCACTTTTTGTTACAACTATAAACTTAAATATATTTTATTGGGATTTTCCATGGCAGGCCAACATAAACTAGCCTATAATTGTGAATGAAACAGAGTGATACATGGTTTCCAAATATAAAATTCTGATGAGTAGTTTCCTCTGAAAACCCTAAAAAATTCCATTGTAACCAGTTGCTGTCAGAAGTCACATAACTGGTAAACAGCATTAACCTGTAATTTAATCTCTGTATAAACTCAACTGTTCAATGAGGACCAGAGAGATTTGTTAGAGAACATTAGTGAACAAACAGCATCATGAAGACTGAGGAACACAGCAGGTACAATCAGAGATAAAGTTGTGAATATGTTTTTAAAGCAGTTTGAGATTATCAAACAATATCCCAGGCTTTGAACATCTCACAGAGCACTGTTAAATCCATAATCCAAAAATTGAGAGATTATGGCACAACTGCAAACATACCAAGACATATCTGCCCTCGTAAACTGAGAAACTGGGTAGCTCTGAAGAAGCTATGGAGATCCACTGCTCAGCTGGGAAATCTGTTGACAACTATTGGTTGCTTACATAAAACTGGCCTTTATGAAAAGGAATGGCAGGAAGAAAGGTATTTAAATAAAGCTATAAAAAGTCTCGATTATAAGTTTACTCATGAAGGAGATGCAGCAAACATGTAGAAGAAGGTTCTCTGGTCAGTTGAGAGCAAAACTAAATTGTTTGGCCTACAACTCATAGCACACTTCACCTAGAACACAAGGTATACAATAGTGCTGGTAGCATCAAGCTGTGGGAACGTTTTTCTTAATTTCTAGGGAAGCTGGTCTGAGTTGATGAGAAAATGGCTGAAGCTTAGTACGGTACAATCCTTAAAGAAAACCTGTAAAAGCCGGAAAAGACTTAACGCTGAGGCGGACGTTCACTTTCTAGCATATCATGACCCTACACATGCAGCCAAAAAGCAATGGAATCGTTTAGATCAAAGCATTAATGTGCTAGAATGGCCCAGTCAAAGTCCATACCTACATTCAATTTAGCATATTTGGCAAAAATTGATAATTGCTGTTTCACATATGCTCTCCATCTAATCTAACTGAGCTTGAGCTATTTTACGAAGAAAAATTAGCAAACTGTTTAGTCTCTAGGTTTTAAAGCTAGTAAAGAAATACCCGAAAGGACCAACAGCTGTAATTGCAATAAAAGGTGGTTCTACAAAGCACTGACCCATTGGGGCTGAATGCATATGCATCACCACACTTTTTTGTTTGCAAAAAAAAATGCCTCATTATTTTTCTTCCCTTTCACAATTATGCACTACTTTATGGTGGTCTTTTCCTAATGAAATACATTGAACTATGTATTTGTAATGTGACAAAATTGAAAAATCTTCAAAAAATATTAATACTTTTCCAAGGCACTATACAACTGGACTTGTTGAAATGACTTTATGTGTTGTGGATGCATCATTCCAAACCTCTATTAAGCTTGAAGTTTCCTGATGTGTCTCATTAGAATTTAAAGATCTTCAAATTAAAAGTGTTTGAAGATCATGTAGAATCAAGCTTCCATCTCAGAGGAGCAGTTTGGCATTCAGCAAGTATTTAAATGTCAGAGAGATAAATGATGATGATGGCACCTGTAATAATGCAATTACTTTTTTCAGTAGTAATCTTACAAACCCACAAACAAACGGATTTCATATACTACTGAAATATTAACCAATTTAACATCTGATGTCTCCGTGATTTATTAAAAGAAACAAAGGGAAGGGTGGCCATGAAGGAGCTGCAAAGTAAAACGGTCTTTGTATTGCTCAACCAGCAGCTTGTTTGCCTTTGTACATTCGGTTCAGCATAGGCTAATGGTCGTCTTTTAAACAAGACTTAAATATTTGTTTTGTACATATAAACTTTTTAACTGGCAGTAAAAGTATTTTCAGTCTTGGATTAAACAAGATAGAAGGTTCAATGCAATAGTGTCATATGCCAGTAGAAACAAGGGGCTTGCCTTTGTGAAAGTTTAAGTCAAAACTCCCCATCTTAATGTGATCTGGCACTAGCAAGGCTGGATCCCTTTATGCCAATTAATCCAGGTTGTAACTCACAGACCCCTGCTGACCAATTCTCATCCACTGTTGATATATATTTGGCTGCAAGAGCCTCAAACCTCCTTGTTAGAGCCAAAAACCGCAAGAATCCCACCACCTCTTTTAGCCCCATCATATTATCTCTTGATCGCCTGCAATTAGCAAAGCCATGCAGGCTGAGAAATGACAAGACACGGCATAGCTACTGCAATGCATGGGCGTTGTTTGGCTCACACACCAGCTGAGAGCCTCAGCAATGTTTGTTAACCCCGGGGGTCACTGCTGATTCACTGGCCCAGACAGAAAACAAGATTTATGTAGCACAAATCAATACGCATTCAGACTTTTACCATTGTGCAGTGGCCATCGAGGAACTTCGTTCTATCAGTCTAACGTGACACTAATGTGTTTTTATTCCTGTTTAACCCAGCTGGTGATGAATCTGTTGGCAGGCCGAAAAGGAGACTGTGAGAAGCAGGCTGCCCTTGATTAGTTGGGGAACACTTGGCGACACGCAGAGGCTGATGCAGTGGCATGTTGCCGAGGCAATGACCCATCCGTCTTTAAGTTTTCTGTTGGGGATTATTTATCTTCAGTTTATTCACAGTGAGAGAAATCAGTGTCCAACGTTTTATCAAAAGGACTAACGACTTAATCTCACTACTGTCTTCCCGTTCCCTTCACTTGGAGTGTTTGTTAGCCAACCTAAGCGATTCTCTTTATTCACTAGGCCATAAGCTCTGATTTCATTAACATTACATGACAACAAAATACATACAAAAGGACACACTCCTGGCTTAAAACTGTGTGCAAACAATTCCACAATAAGTTACTGTAGAGTAGGAATCCTCTAAAAAACTGGCAGGCTAATAATGTAAAACATGTTTAATGTCTTTCCTGCTTACAGTATTAAACAGGAGAAATTGGAAAGTGACATGAGTGATGAGCAGTATTCTCTAAGTACTGACCAGCATGCACAATAGTCGGGTGAGTCCAGTGCCAAGTTCTGTTTTGGGGGGCTGCATGCCAATTGATTGGAAGGCTTGTGAAACACTCACTGGTGACAGAAACAAGAGTACGGCACAACAACTGCTGGGCAGAGTGCCAGGTGTGCAGTGTTTGCTCGCAGCACTATTCTCATTCACCCCCCGTCTCAGTCATGCACACATTAGCGAAACATTAACAACACTCACAATGTGACCACTGGGATTTCTTACTAAACAATATCTGTCCGCATGTCATTATGCACTTGACGAGCTTTTGCTTGCTCCCTGTAATTTCGCTCATAGAAATTACATGGGTGTTCAAATATCAAAACAGAATTTGATAAAAAAAATAGGTACAGTTGAAACCAGATGTTTACATAAACTAATCAGAAAGCCATATGTTTTATTTAGCTTAAAATAGGCAAAACATTTCCTGTTTTTGGTCATTTAGGATTATCTAAATTATTTGTATTTGATCAATCAATGAATAATGAGACAGATGTTTGATTTTTTTCAAATGCAGAAGAGAACATATTTTGAATTTGGTAGAACTGCCTTTATACAAGCTGGAATTTTGCCCAATTCTTCTTGCTGAGCTATGTAACAAAGTCAGGTTTGTCACATTGCTCGCACACTCTTCTTCCCACAATTTCTATATGTGATTAATGTCAGGCTTCTGTGACTGTCACTCAAAAACACTGACTTTGTTGTCCTTGAGCCGCTTTGTAACAAATTTGTAGGTATTCTTTAGGTCATTGTCCATTTGGAAGATCCATTTCAGCCCTAGTTTTAACTTCCTGTCTGATGTCTTGAGATGTTGCTGTAATATTTACAGATAATGATCACACCTTATAATGACATCTTTTCTGTGAGGTGTATCAGTCCCTCACTAAGTAAAGCACACCCACACAACGTGATGCTGCCACTCCTTGCTTCACAGTTGGGATTATTGCATTTATTTAGTCTCAAATCATCAGCAAACACCGAGAGCGTAAACACGATACAAGTGAGGGAATTTAAACTCGCAAGTAAAACATACATTGCATGGAGACATTTCTGCACCGCGAGTAAACAAAACTGTACTTTTGAGTAGATAAGATACTGTCAACCCACTGTCAGCACAAATGTGACCCAATGACCACACAACAGTTGGCAGTGAGTGCTCGACTTTCTCAAAAAATGTGCTCAGCAGCTTTTTATTTGCTCTCTCAATTACAGGATTTTGAGACTGAAGAAGGGGACTGTGGCTGAGATGCTGATCTCTTTGAAAGTCTGGAATAGTATAAAATTCAACACTGTGTATGAATTCTGATTTTAATTTTAACTAGAAACATTAAATTTCCTGCGAAAATGCAGTGTGAATGCTAAATTCTTGAGCTGAAAACTGTGAGATAGAAGCTAGAGTCAATTGCAGAAAACTAGCTCAAATGTAATGAATTAGCAGAAATATTACAAAAGAAAAGCTGTCAGCTGATCTGCTTAAATAAGAAGACTGCCAGCTTAAAACAACCTATTCTTCAAACTTACTTGTTACACAAAACAATTATTGTAATGTAATAACTGACAGACATTATAAAAAGCAAGCAAGGACTGCAAGCAGATAAGCTGAAGGAGCACAACATTTAGAAGCAAATTGCATGAAATGATTAAGTAACTGTTCAAACAGTTGCTGAAATGTAAGAATAGACAAAAACTCTAAAAAAAGCAAGGAGATGAGCTGAAATAGCATAAAATTAAGCAAAAATATAGCCTAAGAACCCAAAGTCTGTGCTAAAAAACATGTTAAAATATTAACAAATGGCATCAATTTGAGAACATGAAAGAACTGCCAGCAGATAAGCTGAAGAAATACAGGGGTTGGACAATGAAACTGAAACACTTGTCATTTTAGTGTGGGAGGTTTCATGGCTAAATTGGACCGGCCTGGTAGCCAGTCTTCATTGATTGCACATTGCACCAGTAAGAGCAGAGTGTGAAGGTTCAATTAGCAGGGTAAGAGCACCGTTTTGCTCAAAATATTGAAATGCTCACAACATTATGGGTGACATACCAGAGTTCAAAAGAGGACAAATTGTTGGTGCACGTCTTGCTGGCGCGTCTGTGACCAAGACAGCAAGTCTTTGTGATGTATCAAGAGCCACAGTATCCAGGGTAATGTCAGCATACCACCAAGAAGGACGAACCACATCCAACAGGATAAACTGTGGACGCAAGAGGAAGCTGTTTGAAAGGGATGTTCGGGTGCTTACCCGGATTGTATCCAAAAAACATAAAACCACGGCTGCCCAAATTACGGCAGAATTAAATGTGCACCTCAACTCTCCTGTTTCCACCAGAACTGTCCATCAGGAGCTCCACAGGGTGAATATACACGGCCGGGCAGCTATAGCCAAACCTTTGGTCACTCATGCCAATGCCAAACGTCGGTTTAAATGGTGCAAGGAGCGATGTGAAACATGTATTGTTCTCTGATGAGTCCACCTTTACAGTTTTCCCCCCATCTGGGAGAGTTACGGTGTGGAGAAGCCCCAAAGAAGCGTACCACCCAGACTGTTGCATGCCCAGAGTGAAGCATGGGGGTGGATCAGTGATGGTTTGGGCTGCCATATCATGGCATTCCCTTGGCCCAATACTTGTGCTAGATGGGCGCGTCACTGCCAAGGACTACCGAACCATTCTTGAGGACCAAGTGCATCCAATGGTTCAAACATTGTATCCTGAAGGCGGTGCCGTGTATCAGGATGACAATGCACCAATACACACTGCAAGACTGGTGAAAGATTGGTTTGATGAACATGAAAGTGAAGTTGAACATCTCCCATGGCCTGCACAGTCACCAGATCTAAATATTATTGAGCCTCTTTGGGGTGTTTTGGAGGAGAGAGTCAGGAAACGTTTTCCTCCACCAGTATCACGTAGTGACCAAGCCACTATCCTGCAAGAAGAATGGCTTAAAATCCCTCTGACCACGGTGCAGGACTTGTATATTTCATTCCCAAGACGAATTGACGCTGTATTGGCCGCAAAAGGAGGCCCTACACCATACTAATAAATTATTGTGGTCTAAAACCAGGTGTTTCAGCTTCATTGTCCAACCCCTGTACATAAATAAGATAAAAATTTGAAGTAGAAATCAGTGGAAGCACATTTGTTGAAATGGAAGAAAGAGAAAGACAGGGCAGATAGTCAGAGAAGAGATAAAGAAACAGAGGACATACAGATAGAGAGGAGAGTATTATAACAGCAGGATATAAGCTAAAATTGGATAAAAAGCTAATGCTAGCTAAAATGCTAACAATAGCTTGTTGGCCTACACTAGCATGTTGGCTAACATTAACTCAATCCCTTCAGATTATTAATTTAGCTTTATAAGTGAACATTAGTTAAAATGCTTAGCTAGAATGCTAACCTTAGCATGTGGGCTATCACTAGCATGTTGGCTAACATTAACAGTCCATCTATAATGTTTACAACAGCCAACATGCAAAAGTCTATTTAATTGCCTTTTATGATTAATCACTGTTTTCTAGATGTTGGAACAGCAGTACAAGCGGTTTAAGTACCTACGTAACACAAAATGACTACCATTTTGTTGCCTCCCTGGGACCTATAAAGATGGTCACTTATCATAAGTCAGAGTAATGAACGGAACTGATAAACTAAGTTTCATTACATTTACACTAAACTAAAGATGGAGCTCCAACACAAGGAATGATATTTCTTCCTGGTTCTGATGATGGCTTGTACCTGGTTTTGATGGAGATTTCCTCCAAGTTCTGATGGCGGTTTTCTCCTGGTTCTGATGTAGGTTTTCTTCTGGTTCAGATGCAGATTTGTATCTGGTTCTGATAGAGGTTTTTTCCTGGTTCTATTGGAGACTTGTACCTGGTACCGATAGAGGTTTCTTCCTGAATATGATGGAGGTTTGTACCTGGTTAATGGAGGTTTCTTCCTGGTTCTGATGGAGGTGTATAACCCCTATCAAATGAATCCTATACATAGAGTTGTTTACTTATATGCAATATCCGTATGGGAGGTGTGACGATGTAAAAAAGTTGATAATTTTTAAAGTTTTTAATTTGAAGGTGACTGAGTGAAGGATAGAGTTGGTACTCTGAAACAAACCTACTTCATGACAAAACAGTATAAGGTATCAATCTTAAATCGCACAAGGCTTATTACTCTAAAACAGTTCAGGAGAGGCGAATATTTGAAAACACTGCTGGCCAATTCAGGACTTGTTGACTTTAAAGTGCTTTGCCAGACATCTTGAAGTCCCACATCAATGAGAGCCATATTTTCTGAATCCAGGAAAAATAACTATGTTTTGATACATAATTTGTGTAGGAAGAATGAAACTTTAGTGAGTACGAAAAATTTGTTCGGTCCCCCGGACCAAATTCAAAAACTTAGAGTGTGCACTCTAGCCATTGTCCAATTCCACCATCGGATTACATTGTAAAAATGAAAACCTCAAAAAAGTTGCATAAAACTTAAATTGCGATTTTAGAAAAACCGTAACATAAATCAAAAAGATGAAATATTTGAAGATGGTCTAATGGCTTGTGAATTTAAAAGTTTAAAAGTTGAATTGAGTTTCTAGCTTAAAGTACATGGAAGTAGTTAGCTGTGAAACAGCACAAACGTTTGAAGAATTTTAAAGATTTTCCATTCATTTCAATGGGGCAAAAATCATAAAACGTTAAATATTTAAACTTTTACTGCAAGCGCACATGGCTTTGCTAATTGGAGGCAATCAAGAGATAATGTGATGGGGCTGAAAGAGGTTCTGGGATTCTTGCGGTTTTTGGCTCTAACAAGGAGGTTTGAGGCTCTTGCAGGCAAAATCTTTACAGCTTTCACACAATTACTGTATGGATTGATTTTCAAGTAACTGACCGATAATTATGGAAAACTGCAAAAACACAACAGGACAGAAAGTGATGAGGCTGTTGCACATCAGCCACAGTCCCCTCCTCCAGAGTCTCTAAAGTCCTGCCATCAAGTGAGCATGCATGTGAATTGAGTCTAATTCAATGCCATAGATTGTTTTCTCAAGGTTGCAAGATTCCATCCTTTTTCTCCAAATGCAACAATAGTAATTATGCCCTAAACATTAGATTTGTGTTTCATCAGACCACAGGATATTACTCCAAAATGTAATGCCTTAGTCCTGAGTGCATTTGAAAACTGTAAAGTAGTTTTTTTATGTTACTTTTGTGTGTATTGGCTTCTTCCTTCCTAAGTGGCCTTTCAGCCCATGTCATTGCAGGATTCGTTTAAACATAGATAAAAACCAGCTTCACTAAATGTCTTAACAAAGTTCAGTTTCCATTCTGAATAGTATGAAGACTGAACATTCCCATGGTTTATGCTTGAGTATAATTGTTTTGACAGATGACGGTGTCTTTAGGCATCTGGTAGGTGTACCAAAGGATGACACAGACTTTTGGAAGTCCAAAATTTTCTTCCAATTATCTTGCTAGATTTCTTTAAATTTTTCTGATACACAATAAAGGAATACATCCAAACACAAATAAAATACATCCACAGGTGTGCCGCCCATCAGCTCAAAGGTTGCCATTAAGTCCATGACATCATCATCTAGGGCAGTGGCTCTTAAATGGCGGTCTATACGTGAACTTCAAGACACCTATTTGCTGTCTGCATCGTACAGTCTGTCTGGATCCTGATAAGGGACAAGTATGTATTGAATCCCAATGGTGGATGTTGATCCAGTTCAGATTTTCCAAGACTAAAAAACAATCACTGTGTGACTTTGGTTTGGCTAACACATGCTAAAGACATTAAAACAATGTGTTGAGAGGCTGTTACTGGGTCACAGAGAGTCCACCGCTGCAGTGAGAATAGTATTTAGAAAAAAAGACGATGTTGTTGAGCAGCGGTCCGCTGAGTTTGAGTACACATGGCATGCTCTAAGTTCGCCAGTAAAAAATGGTGGACAGTGAAAACAGGCAGTTTAAAGAGGAATGGACTGAACATTTTATGTTTATTCTCACTCCAACCAGCACAAGACCAGTGTGCTTAATTTAAATTTTTTTGCAGGGGTTTCTTTTTCAAATATTAAAATTTATACACCCATTACCCTATTAAGACAGTGTCTCGCCCACAGCCAAAATTGAATAGATTAAAAAATAATCTAAAAGGAGGAAATCAGGAAAATCTCATAAAAATAAACACAACTCAGACTAAAAAGAAAAATAAAACAATTAAATATGGCCTACTGAACATAAGTTCTCTCTCTTCAAAGACATTGCTAGTTAGTGACCTGGTTTTCTGACAATCAGATGATTTATTTGCACAACAGAAACCTGGCTGCAGCAAGAGGATTATTGTTTACTCTAAATGAGTCAACTCCTACTAATTATTAAAATTTTCACATTTCCTCGAATATACTGGGTGAGGAGGAGGTAGTAGCAACCATTCATTTTGTACGATTTATTGATTAGTCCCAGACCAATCAATAGCTAACAACTCTTTTGAATATTTAATCCTTAGTTTTCATCATCCAAATTGCAAAAGCACTAAAAACCACTTCTATTTGTTGTTTTTGTACCGTCCACCAGGCCCTTACTCTTCAATTTTTAGATCAGTTACCTTTTCTGATTTCAGTGTTGTAAATACAGATAAAGTTATTATAGTGGGGGATTTTAAACATTCATATTGACACTAAAAGTGATAGCCTAAATATAGCCTTTAACGCTATCTTCGACTCAAACTGGGCTTTTGCTCAAAAACATTAAACAAACCTACCACCTTTGTCTTCATTCTCTGGGACCTTGGGCTGACATAATGCATTAAGTGTAAAGACATAACAATATTTCTCATAACCCGTCCTGTCTGACCATTTCTTAATAATTTGGAGTTTAATTTAACCGAGTACTCCACATCTGAAAGAAAATTTCATTTACTAGTAGATCATTATCAGACGATCCTGTAACAACCTTAAAAAGAATCTGTTCCACTTTTAATCTCCTCATTATCACTGAAAAGCACAGTGGAGGGCAATAAGTTCTGTTTCTGCCCCTCAACAATTGATTACTCTTGATGAATAGTGTTACTCATCATTAGACAATGCAGCCCCCTTGAAAAAAGAAGGTAATTATTCATAGGAGGCAGGCTCCTTGGTTTAATTTAGATTTGTGTACTTAAAGCACAATGTTAGAAAATTGGGAGAGAAAATGGAGCTCTAACAACTAGAGGAATCCTACTTAACCTGGAGGAAAAAATAGCCTGACTGTTGTATAAAAAGACACTTTCGCCAAGCCAGATCAGCTTATTTCTCATTCATTTAATAGAAGAGAACAAGAATAAATCTAGGTTTCTCTTTAGTACAGTTGCTAAACTTACACAGAGTCCTAGCTCTGTTGAGCCATCATTCCCTTAGCTCTTAGCAGTCATGACTTATGGGATCTTCTTAAATAAAATGATTCTATTAAAAAATAAAATATTTGACATACTCCCGAAGATGATTACTTCATCCTCAGCAAGTGAGACAACATTGGAAATAACTGTAAAACCTGATCTGTGTTTGGACTGTTTTGATCCTGTGGAGCTTCCTGAGTTATCAGAAATATTAGCTTCATCTAAACCTTCAACTAGACCCAATCCCAACCAAATTATTTAAGGAAGTGTTCCCTCTGATTACCAGCCCCATTTTAGATATGATTAATCTATCATTAGTAAATGGATATGTACCACAGGCTTTTAAGGTAGCTGTAATTAAACCATTACTTAAGAAACCTTCGCTTGATCGAGATGACTTGAAAAATTACAGACCTATATCCAGTCTTCTATTCTTATTTAAAATTCTTGAGAAAATAGTTGCTAATCAAATGTGTGAGCATTTGCACAGCAATGACCTGTTTGAAGAGTTTCAGTCAGGCTTCAGAGCTCATCATAGCACTGAAACAGCTCTGCTGAAAGTCACTAATGATATTCTTATGGCCACAGATAATGGACTTGTGTCTGTACTGGTTCTGTTAGATCTCAGTGCTGCATTTGATACAGTCAACCATAATATTCTCTTAAAAAAGCTGGAATATGCTGTAGGGATCAGGGGAACAGCGCTAGGCTGGTTTAAATCTTATCTGTCTGACAGATTCCAGTTTGTTCATGGAAATGATAAATCATCTTTAAACTCCAGGGTTACTTGTGGAGTACCACAGGGTTCAGTACTTGGGCCAATTCTCTTTACTATATATGAGCTTCCAATAGGTCAAATTATCAGGCAGCATAGGATAAATTTTCACTGTTACGCTGATGATACTCAGCTTTACTTATCCATAAATCCTGATGAACCCAACCAGTTAGACAGACTACAAGCATGTCTTGAAGACATGAAAACTTGGATGACTTTAAATTTTTTGCTTCTAAATTCAGACAAGACAGAAGTTGTCGTCTTTGGACCGGAGTCTTTAAAAAAGAAACTGCTTAGTCAATCACTTAACCTGGATGGCATTAAATTGACCTCCGGTAATAAAGTAAAAAACCTTGGTGTTATTTTTGACCAGGACATGTCATTTAAATCCCATATTAAACAGGTTTCTAGGATTTCCTTCTTTCACCTCCGGAACATTGTCAAACTTAGAAATATCCAGGAGTGACGCTGAAAAACTAGTCCATGCATTTGTTACTTCAAGGCTGGACTATTGTAATTCTTTACTATCAGGATGTCCACAAAATGCAGGTAAAAGCCTTCAGCTGATTCAAAATGCTGCAGCAAGAGTTCTGATGAAAATTAAAAAGAGAGATCATATTTCTCCTATTTTAGCTTCCCTTCATTGGCTCCCTGTTAAATCCAGAATAGAATTAAAAATTATCCTCCTCACATATAAAGCCCTTAATGATCTAGCTCCATCATACATCAGAGATCTGATTGTTCCATATGTTCCTAACAGGGCACTTCGTTCTTAGACTGCAGGTTTACCGGTGGTTCCTAGAGTCTCTAGAAGTAGAATGGGAGGCAGATCCTTTAGTTATCAGGCTCCTGTCCTGTGGAACCAGCTCCCAGTTTTGGTCCGTGAGACGGACACTCTGTCTACTTTTAAGGCTAGGCTTAAAACTTTCCTTTTTGATAAAGCTTATAGTTAGAGTGGCTTAGTTTATCAGGGAGGGAGCCTTCCTCCCTCCCTGTTGGATGGAGTAAGGGGAAGTCAGGTTTAGCCTAAACCGGCTCAGTTATGGTTGAGGTGCAAACACATCCTCCATTTCTGCTACCTGTATGACCCCTTCTCTTTCCATTGGTTATAATCAGTCTGACAGAGAGAGGTATCCCAATTCTTTTTAGTATAACAATGACCATCAGTGGGAGCCTTTGTGGGGTGCCTTGAAACGACATTGTTGAAAATAAGCGCTGTTTAACTAAATAATCTGAACTGATACTGTGTTGTTATGCTGCTTCAGGCTTAGGCTGCTGGAGGACATAATGACCACTTTCACCCTCTTCGCTACATTCTCACACAACTCTCCAATTTTGCATTATTTGCTGTTATTTCAGCTTTTAACTTTGTTCTCTCTCTTTTCTCTTCCTAGAAGCTACACCTGGCCTGACTCTGTGTCTACCTGTGACACCTTTCTGGAGAGAGGCATCGTCCGAGCTTCTGTTGGCAACAACTTAATGCTCACCCTCTACCGATGATCCACATGGCCCTGTCTTTCAGTGTTTAACCCTTTCTCTCTCCTAGACATGGTGATTGTCTGAGCTTTTACTGTAACTAATTATA
Source organism: Crenichthys baileyi (assembly GCA_036173005.1). Taxonomy (NCBI): domain Eukaryota; kingdom Metazoa; phylum Chordata; class Actinopteri; order Cyprinodontiformes; family Goodeidae; genus Crenichthys; species Crenichthys baileyi. The sequence continues at coordinate 29,129 of JAHHUM010000692.1, read as the reverse complement.
TGTGCTCTCTTTCATACTCTAACCTTGAAAACTGGCTCAGAGTTTATATGTTTTTTCTTTGTAGGTGAAACGACTAAAGGAGCTACATCCATTAACATTTACTTTTCCTTCCCATAGAAAGTACTCCTGGATCAGTGCTTCTTTGTTCTCTTTGTGTCTCTGCTCTGTTCTCTCGTAACCCCCAGTCGGTCGTGGCAGATGGCCGCTCACACAGAGCCTGGTTATTACTTTTGAATCAGAAGAACAAATTCTTAAAAATTATTCTGACATATAGGAAAAATAATAAATTCTGGTAATCCTAAGCGAGCTAAAACAAAACATTTAATAGTTTTATGTCAGTCCAAAAAAGAAAATTAAAAGTGTCCTTTAAAAAATATTTGTTAAACTGTATGTTACCAGATTCCTGAAACAGTGGAAGCCAAGAATGACAAAATATTTTTGTTTATGTGATTTTCTGAAATTCCTCACTTGACTCTGTTGTTGCTTTGATTCAATTAAGCCCAAAATTCTCCATACTAAGATTTAGGTTTAAAGTCATCTTTTAATTTTACCAACATGTTTTCTTCTGAGTGGAAGTAATATAAACATTTTGGAGCGGTCCAGATAGAGTCCTGACTTGACTGTGATAGAGAATCTGTGGAGGAAGCTAAAGATTAGGGTGATGGCAAGGAGGCCTTCCAACGTCAAACATAACATTACCAAAGATAAATTTTCAAAATACCCGTAGAACCCTGAAAAAGGCTGGTCAGGAACAAGAAGAAGAGTTTGATTGCAGTAAGCCGTAATAAATATTTTTTTTCACTCATTATAAAAAAAGGGTATACATATTTTTTAAAATGTCATAAAGTAAATGTAAATAAAAACAGCTAAATCACTTTATTATTACTTGTTTTACATTGTTTTATTATATTTTATTTCTTTTCAGAGCCAAACTTCTTGGTTAAAATAATTTAAATCAAAATCGGCCAGGGATTTGACTTTTTTGTGCTTTACTATATGTTTAGATAAAAATGATAAAGCTATGTGTCTTTTAGGGGTCAGAACATTACCATAGCTTTTTTTAATCAAGTTAAACCTTGTTGGAGCAGTAGTAGTGAAAATACAAGTTGATGTAAAAATCAGATGGTCTGTCACTCAAAATCACAAAAAATACAGTCAGGTTTGTGGCTGGACAAAAATGTGCAACTTATTTTGAGATAATTTCTTATGAATATATAAACATGGCCTTTCATAGCTTATGCAGAAAATGGTAAATGTTTTATAAAAATACAAAATCTTTTTTCTTGGCACTAATCTTGAGCAGTGTCTCAATCCAGAAGTCTGAATGGCATAGGTAATTCCACACTGTGAATTTATATGTGTTTGATGGGTGGTAAAGTTGCTTTTCCCTGTATGAATGCATGCGTGCAGGGCCATGTGGCTACATGTGTTTATGCATATGCCTGTTTTTAGCAGCATTACACTGTAAAACATGGCATATCGTTATGGTGAGATTGATGACTGGATAAAAAGTCTAGATTTTTGTTCTAGACAATGGAAGCATATGCCTTATTCGCAATTTAATAAGCATGTGAGCTTCGTAAAACAAATCTCCCAGACAGTGGAACTCATTCAATAAAGCTCATTTCTAATGTAGTAAGTATATCTATACTATTTCTCAAAATTTCTTTTAAAAGTATATTGAAATTATATATAAAATTCCTTTCAACATGCAGAATATTATTGTATGTTTTTCATCCACTGTAGCTTAGATATGGTATGTTCATCAAGAAGCAAACCATATGTTGCATTTTACTCCTTGGAAATCTGCTATGACTGGGACATGCATGAGGAAACCATGCATAAAATTTATGCATCACTGATGCAAAGTTCAGTGCGCTTACGCCAAACAAAATGCTGTTCAATTAAAAGGAAAGTAATGGCATCCTATATAATAAGGGATATCTGCGCATACATAAACTGGCAGAAAGGCATGATGGCTCATTTATGTCATGCTATGTAATTTGGTTAATGCATTTCCCCTTGCTCTTTAAAACACTTGCACATTCAAATTTGCCATTATAATCTCTATGACAGAGGACATTAATTACGTTCACTGGCTGATCTCTGTTTCTTCACAACATCACTGATTAAAATTTCACACATTGTAATGATGTGCTTCAGAGCTAGAAGCTGTGAAGCGGTCAAAACTATTCAGTGGGCTCGAAATCCTATTCTTGGGAGGTTCTGTAGCCCCACAACTCCCAAAAAGAACACATGTAATCCAAATCAAAGCTGTTAAGTGCTTGAGGAGACGCTTTATTTACATGCAAATGGAACATATCTCTGCAACTTGTTCATTAAAATATTGTGCAAATGAGGGAACAACAAAGCAGCAACTTCTCTCCAGATATGTGGGTTCAAATTTCATATTTGGGGAGTTTAATTAAGCAATAGATTATGTTTTGAAGGGAGCGTTCACTTTAATGAATCCCCAGAGAACGCAGATAAACACAGCAATAGTATCAAAGCATTCATCTATTTAATGGATGTGAAAATTAGGGATGTAAATGGCTCCAAGCATTCATTTATATTGCTCGTGGGAATATTTCTCTGATAAAAATGACACTTATATAACTACAGAGTGTACTCTTGCTTTCATTTGGAAAAATACTCGAATGATAGGCTGCCATTTTCAAAGACTAACACAAAATATTTTTAGGGCTGTTTTTTATAGCTGCACTAGTCAAAACTGTTGGCTGTTCAGATTCTGTGAATGTCTATTTTTACAGTGTGAGGAAAAGGTGTCTTCTCATATTGTGTCACATAATGTCATTTTATTTGACAGTCCAACAAAAACTTAGGGATAATTGTCAGATGGAAGAAAAATTATACATAGTTCTAAAAATTTTTTACCAACAAAAATTTGAAAACAGTGGCATGCCTTTGTGTTCAGCCCCGCTGAGTCAATGTTTCGAAGAACCACCTTTCACTGCAATTATAGTTGCAAGTCTTTTGAGGCATGTCTCTATCAGTTTTACACATAAAGACTAAAACATTTGCTAATTATTCTTTAAAACATAGCTCATGCTTAGATTGTACAGAGTGTCTCTAAACATAAATATTCAAGCCTTCAAAGATTCCCAGTTGAATTTATGTCTAGACATTTAGGCAATTTAACACATGAATATGCTTTGATCTAAACCATTTATTTTAGCTGTATCTTTAGGGTTGCTGTCCTGCTACAAAGTGAACCTTCCTTTGCAGTCTGTAACAGTTTTGTTCCAGAATTGCCTTGCCTTGTCTTCCCCCATTTCTGAATCTCTGACCAGCTTCCTTTCCCTGCCAAAAAAAAAGAATCCTCAAAAGCATGGTGTTTCACTGTGAGGATAGTGTGATTAGTGTGATGTGGTGTGTCACTTTCTTTTCAATGTGTAGCTTTTTGCATGTAGACCAATAATGGCTTCATTCCTGCAACTTTCAAAAAATGCCTTCATGGAAGGGTGTAAGGAATAGTTATGACTTATAGTTATCAACCGAAAGTGTCTCCCTCCTGAGTTGTCAATCTCTGCAGCTCCTCTTCTTCGCTTTGTTTGGGCTGACACTTTACGTAGATGGCCATATCTTGGTTGGTTTGCAGTGGTGTGACACCCTTATTATTTGGAGAAAATGGATTGAACCGTGCTCTGAGAGAGAGGTTTAAAGCTATGGATATTGTTTTGTAACCTGCTCTAAATTTCTCAACAACTTAATCCCTGACCTGTCTGATGTATTCCTCAGACTTTGTGATGTTGTTTGTTCACTAATGTTCTCCATCAAATATCTGAGGCCTTTACACAACAGCTATAATTTACACAGAGATTGAATTACACACAAGGCGGACTGCATTTATTAATTAGCTAACTTCTGATGACATTTCACTGCACTGGATTTTATTTGGGGTATTGTATATATGTAACATTTACCCAATACAATGCATCAGAATTTGTATTTGTAACTTGACCAAATGTCTGTTGATTTTGTGATGTCTTTTTCAACCAAAGAACCTATATTCCTGAAAGCCGCTCGGTATTTTTGCCTTCTCAATGAGATGTTTGCCGAGTGCAGCCCTATATATTCTTCAATCCTGAAGGAGTGCAGATTCAGTGAACCATGCTACATCTTGTGATCGCAAAGTGCTATGTGCCCAACATTCACCTCTGTGAGGACAGCCGTTGTTTATCCCTGTAATGTTCATTTTATTGGGAATCTCAGCGAGCCTTCACACTGCATGCTGTGCTCAGCAGTGTGGAGAAGCCAGGGCCAGAAGAGTGGTGGTCAATGTCTGTCAATCACAATCACAAGGATCAGTTAGCAGCCATCATTCTGAGAGGCTGCGCCCAGATGTTGCCCATCTTCCATCTCCACATGCTCCACCTCCACACACTGACCTTTTTCATTATTTTTGCCTCATCTTTCTGCTTTTCTACTTCACAGTGTCTTACACTTTTGATCAGTTTATTTTGTGTGATTAATTGTTTAGATCTTCAGAAAGAAAAGCTAATTTCCATCCATGAGGGAGGGCGATTGTTTCTGTTTGTTTCTGTGCCCCTAAGAGGGAGGGCAGATCTTGGGGAAGAGAGCAGTCAGAGGTGATAAGAAGAGAAACGCCACATTATACTCGAGATGCTGGAAAACAAACACAAAACATTGATTTTATCATCACCCAAAGCTCGCTGTGGTTGATGTTTACCTGACACGAAATAAACAGTATATTGGACTGTAGACTTCTGCTCTGCATTTCATTTGCTGTGGTGCCCTCGGTATATGTATGTCTTTGACCCGTTCCCGCCCCTAATTTTCCCCATCACATTCTGAGCAGACCTGCCAACGGTCAGCTTCATTACAGCCAATATCTTAAATCACCTCTCATGTGCTTCCTAGCAGTTTGAAGCTCTGTCTTCTCTGAATCACAGTCATTTAAATGTTCCTGTGCTGATTGTGGGTGCAGGTGGTAATACATTAAGGGACTGAGACAGCCAGTGGCACAGTGCTGAAAGACCTTTATCCATTTGCACTAAGTTTCCCCTTACATTCAGAGGCATGTCGCCCTAATTAGACCAAATGATTTTGACTGTGGCTGTATTCATATGGGACAGCTCACTTTAAGTTGTACAACAAGATGATTCTACATCACATATACTCTGCCAGCCCAATAGATTATGACGTAGTCTGGGGAATTTTAAGACGAAATTGTACATTAATGAAAGCCGAGAATGGCTGTAGAAAGGAATTGTGGTGGGGTTATTGCTCTTTTACTTTCTGTTCTTTAAGTAAGGGAGTCTCAGATTTCTCTAGGGATAGGGATGGTGGTTTGTTAAATACAGATTTTTTGTTAGTGTGGAGAAACATGTCGTTTCAAATGTTTCAAAGTATATTTCAACAAAGAGTCAACAGAAAGTTTACAATTGTAGCCCACTCTTAATTTTTATCTTTCATTTACAGAAGGTCTTTGCTTTTCTACCCATTTGCTGGCCAGCAGGATTTTATGATTTAGACCAATTAAACTCCTAGGTCAGCAGGATAATGAGCAAGCCTCTCAAGATTAAGAAACTTTTTCTGGTCTTCCAAACTGTTGAATTTATAGTTTTATTTTTATAGAAAACACAATTATTGTGATGGTCAACGTTGATACTCGGCTTCACAAGCTTCACAAGTCTCTCAGTTGTTGTGAAAAAAGTCAAATTTGTGTAATAGATAATACTTCCTTTTCACCAACACTTTGCAATAGCTACATGAAACTCCTCTTCTGACTGGTTGATTAGTAACTTTTGATGACTCCCCTCCAAAAAGTCTCTGCTGCCAGAAAACTGTGCAGTGTTCAAAAACATACAGAGAACCAAACTCTCAAAGAATCTTTGAGCATTAAAGAAGAACATCACCCAGCTCAGTCAACAGGACCTGATCAAACTTTGGGGGCTGCAGTTACTTTAAATACTTGTGTTGCATCATGTGCTAAAGCAGTGTTTCCGCTACAGGAACATCTTCAGGAACAAAAAGTCTTCTGGGGCTACTATCACCCTGCTGAGTTTCCATTGCATTTACCAAGGCAAAATCTAATTAGGACGGTAAAACTTTACACCCCAAAAAAGCATTTATTGGAGGTTGTGCTCTAATGTGTAAATTGAGGAAAAATAAAATCCAGGAGAAATTACCCTTGGTGATATATTTAAAACATGCTCTATGTTGTCTATTTTACACACACTCCAGGCCAGCTGGTGGCAGCAATGCATCACATCGTTGTTTGCCAACTGCCAGAAAACAACAAACAAGAAGTCAGAATTTCTGACCTCAGAGTAGTGAAATTTCAACTGGAACGCCCCCGAAAGTCGGAATTACAAGTTGGAATGCAGGGGCAACATGACAATTCCCGACCCATCAATAATAGTAAAACTTTCTGACTTTGACTGTTTTTAGCAGTTCTTCGTTATTTATGTAACATTTACTCAGTCATACACGTACTACTTTACAGTGTTTATAAGATGGAATGTTTCAGCACTTTATATAAACGAAATACCACTTAGTACAGTGTTTATTGTCATCGTCATTGTTGTAACACTGCTGTTACAGGTGCTGGCAATATGAACGAAAACAAGCAGGAAACTAGAACGCTACAACTAAGAGATGACGTAAACTCCAACATCCCAGTTCCAACTTACGAGGTTAATGGAGCGCAGCATACGTTCTGAATCTGTTGGAATTATAAAGAGTGGAAATCTGAAAGAAATATTATGAAACCAAACATAAGAATTCAACCAAAGCTATCCACCTGGTTCTGACCGGAACTGAGGGGACAGCATGAGCGAGCAACATGGCTGATAACACAGTCTCTTATAGCACAACAGCGAGCATACGAGTGTTCACTGCGAGTACAGTGGATTTAAGGAGAACACGAAAAGCCTTTCACTGACTGGGAAATGATCAAAGAGTGCATGGAAGCTTCGGGAGAAAAGCATTTTCATAGAAAAGAAGGACAACTTAAGTAATAGGTTAAGCAAATTGCCATGTCTGCCACAAGCACAACAAGGAAAGCTGAAATATATTACCAAGATGTACAGACCCAGCTCAACTGTGCTTTTCAAAGTGCGTTTAATATTGGTACTTAAATTGGATTGTACTTCTCTGTTCAGCAGATAATTTAATGGGCATATGGAAAATTGACCAGTATTTAAAAAACAAAAGCTCGTACTCGTACTCGTCGTCGTCTTCCGCTTATCCGGGACCGGGTCGCGGGTCAGCAGACTAAGCAGAGACACATAGACGTCCCTCTCCCCAGACACCTCCTCCAGCTCCTCCGGGGGGAGCCCAAGGCGTTCCCAGGCCAGCCGAGAGGCATAGTCCCTCCAGCATATCCTGGGCCGTCCCCTGGGCCTCCTCCCGGTGAGACATGCCTGGAACACCTCCCGAGGGAAGGCGTCCAGGAGGCATCCGATATAGATGCCCGAGCCACCTCAACTGGCTCCTCTCGATGTTGAGGAGCAGCGGCTCTACTCCGAGCCCCTCCTGGATGGCCGAGCTCCTCACCCTATCTCTAAGGGAGTGCCCCGGCCAACCTACGGAGGAAGCTCATTTAGCCGTTTGGGGATTCGGGATCTCGGTTTTTTTCGGTTTAATGCCCCAAATTCATGGCCATAGGTGAGGGTAGGAAGAGACCGACTGGTAAATCTAGAGCTTCGTTTTCGGATCAGCTCTCTCTTCACCACAAGGGGACCGGCACAGTGCCCCCATTACTGCAGCATCCGCACCGACCACCGTCGATTCCCGCTCCATTCTTTCCCTCACTTGGGGAAAACAAGACCCCGAGATACTTGAACTCCTCCACTTGAGGCAGGAACTCCCCTCCAAACCCTGAAGAGGACAAGCCCCCCTTTTCTGTCGAGTACCATGGCCTCTGACTTGGAGGAGCTGATCTTCATCCCCCCCACTTCACACTGGCTGCGAACCGCCCCAGCGCATGCTGTAAGTCTTGGCTAGGGGGGCCAGCAAAATTAGTCATCTGCAAAAAGAAGAGACGAAATCCACGGGGCCCAAAACCGACCCCCCCCCCGGCCCCTTGGCTGCGTCTAGAAATCCTGTCCATAAAAGTTTTAAACAGGACCCGGGACAAAGGGCAGCCCTGCCGGAGTCCAACATGCACCGGGAACAGGTTGATTTAGTGCCGGCAAAAGGGGGGACCCAAAACTCCTGCTCCCCCCCCGTACAGGACCGGATGGCCCCTAATAAAAGGGCCCCCGATTCCATACTCCGGAGCACCCCCCCAGGGCATCACGAGGGACACAGTCAAATGCTTTCTCCAGGTCCACAAAAAACTGTGGACCGGGGGGCAAAACTCCCCTGAACCCTCGGGACCCTGTAGAGGGTATAGAGCTGGTCCAGTGTTCCCCGGGGCCGGGGACGAAAACCACACTGCTCTCCTAAAGGGCCGGGGTTTCGACTATCGGCCGGGACTCTCCTCCCAATACCCTGGCGTAGGCCTTTACCAGGGAGGCGAGGAGTGTGATCCACCTGTTTTTGGAACACACCCTCCAGTCCCCCTTCTTATGAGGGGGACCAACCCACCCCCAGTCCAGAGGCACTGTCCCTGACCGCCACGCAATTTGAAGAGGCGTGTCAACCCCAAGACAGCCCTAAACATCCAGAGTTTTGAGGTCTCAGGGTGAATCTCATCCACCCCTGAAGCCTTGCCACTGCGGAGATTTTTAACCACCTCGGGACTTCACCTGGGTGATGAAAGAGTCCCCCCCGAGCCCCCAGCCTCTGTTTCCACCAGGGAAGCGTGATGGCAGGATTGAGGAGATCCTCAAAGTACTCCTTCCACCGCCCAAAAATGTCCTCAGTCGATGTCAGCAGCCTCCCAACCCCACTATAAACAGTGTTGGCAAAGCACTGTTCCCCCCTCCTGAGGGGCCGGCCGGTGTTTGCCAGAATCGCTTCGAGGCCCCAACCCGGGTAGTCCTTCTCCATGGCCTCACCGAACTCCTCCCAGGGCCAGTTTTTGCCTCTGCCACAGCCGGGCCTCAGCACGCTTGGCCTCACTGTACCCGTCAGCCGCCTCAGGGGTCCCCCCAAGCCAACCAACCGATAGGACTCCTTCTTCAGCTTACAGCTTTCCCTTACTGCCGGGGTCCACCACTGGGGTTTTTGGGATTTCCGCCCGCGACAGGCACCGCAACCTTACAGCCACAGCTACGGGCAGCAGCATCGACAATAGATGCGGAGAACATGGTCCACTCGGACTCTATGTCTCCAACATCCCCTGGAATCTGGTCAAAGCTCTCCCGGAGGTGGGAGTTGAATACATCCCTGGCCGAGGGCTCCGCCAGATGTTCCCAGCGGATTTTAAATGTTCAGACCCCAAAGTGTTTGGATGAGGGAGAAAGTAGACCTCCTGCTATTTTAGTTAGGGACCACCGCTCTCAGAAACATGTTTTCATCTTCAGTAACCTTTTGATTACTTCCTCTTTGGATTAAAAACCAGGTTCAAAATCCAAAGAGAACTTCTAGACATCCAAACCCAGAGCAAAAGTGACCACCATCATTGTGCTATAGTAGGTTAACAAAAAACAGCATTTTCTTTCTGTATACCGTTCTATCTCTAAGCTAAAGAGACAGATGAAGGAAAACAGCATGCCTGTGAAGATGGTTTCGCAGCTATCAAAAATAGAAAAACCAGTTTCTCACTTGGTTCATAATTCTAGAACTAGACCATTAAGATGAGCTTCCTATTAACATCTGAGAGTAAAATAGATTCCTCATAACTAATGGACACCTAAGCTTGTACACAAATTGTTTGTGCCTCATAAACTCTTCCTTAATAAAAAAATGTGCGTAGCTGAAATGTCAAATTCTCTGTCTCGTAGATTAATAATTTATGTCTGGTTAATTTATTTGTTTTTGCTCATCAGTAGTAGGTCGATATTTTTCCTTTAAAATATCTGATAAACAGTCTCAGGTTTATTCTTTCTAAAAATACTGATAAGTAATCCTGAAAATATAAAAAAAATCAGCTTTTCTTTATTTTGAGCGCAGTCATTAACTTTCTGAAAAGGTGGAATTCATGCCTCAGATGCAATTCAGTTTTTTTGAGACTATTTAGGTTTTTTCTTTTGGAGACCAATGAAACTGAAATATAAACACTAATATATATTAAAGTAGCTGACTTTGGCTACACAACATTCACTTTTTGAATAAAATGACACAACTCATATAAAGACAGATGTCAAATCTGTGGTTCAGTCTGATAAAAACAACTTGTCTTTGCATTTGAAGCACACTGAGTTCTCAGTATGCCTCTGTCTCTCAATGATGAGCTCTTCAAGCAGGTAAAAGCTTCAGAAAGCCCTCGGTCCATTTCCATTCTAGCTTCCAGCAGTGTGAGTGGTGTGACAGCCTCTTGGGGCAAAAGGATTATTGAGATCAGGCCTCCCCCAGCTCTATGCCTCTAGCCCAGCCAGCCGAGCCAACCCAGTCAACTCCTCGAGCCCCCCCCAGTGCCTCACAGAGCAGCCCACCAGGCGCACAGAGAGCAAAGAGGCACCAGGGACCCGTCTAATTGTCCATGCTTTGGGCAGCTCTCTGGCAAGCCAGCATGAAGAAGGCCCCCAGTCCCAAGGCTGTCCCACTGCTCCCCACTCAGACCTTACCCACAGATTCTGAGGATAGTATCTGCTTTGAGGCTTTTCTGTCCAGAAGTAAAACTGGAAATTTTGAATGTCTTTGAAAGTCGGCTTTTAACACAGGCTGTGCTAGTGTTACAGCTGGTCATGAATAATGTGGTCATAAAAATAAGTAAAATGCTTTATTATTATTACATTACTTCTGAATTTCAGGCTATACAAAAAGGCTCTGAATATTTATACAAATGTAGAAATTAGGACTAATAAGTACAATAATTATAATAATAATAATAGTTAATCATCTGCTCATTTTGTTACAGATTTGGAACACTAACGCATACACTTTAAACCAATTTTTTATAATTTCAGTAATAAAGTTATTGTATTTAAAACATTTGAAGTAATAGTATATTACTGTTTAATTAGTGGTTTTCACAGTAACATTACTGTATTCTCAGCAGTTCTGTACTCTGATCCATTTACATCATGTTACTGTTGATGTGCAATGAATTCTGGGAAAATTCCAAGTTACTGAATTTAACGTCACAAATGAAGCTTCAATTGTACAATGTAACCATAACATGAGTAAAAGTTACCATTTATAGCAGTTTATATTGTATTTTATTTAATTCTCAAATGTAAAGTAGCATTGTTTGAATATACACTAAACAGTTTTACTGTTAGTTGTACACTCCTGACACCCAATTGTATGTTCATTTTACTGTAAAATTGCAAAACAAATACAATAATACATTACTGATGCCTGAAGCTGTAATTTTAACAAGCAATTTAGTGTATTGATTCAATGCAAACATTTTTTGTCGTATTAACAATACAGTTACCATATTCCGATCAGTTCCTTTCTGCTGAAGCAATGCACAGTTTGCCACTTCAGAATGTATGGTTCTCACAGTAAAACATGGGATTTATAATTGCACCCTAAGAACATTATTAGTGGCTGCAATTGAATTGGAGTATTATCAACCAACTGTAAAAACTAAAATGAAACAGACAACTGTTCTTGATGTGATTTGAATATTTTAGTTTTACACGAGCTAAAAAACAAGAGAAATGCAACATGGATCTCTGTATTCATGTATAACATGTTTTTCTGTATTTTTATTCACCAGAAAGGCTGTAAATTATTGTTGCTTCAGTAAAACCATTTTACTGTTAGTTGCACATCATTGATGTCCCATTGTACAATAGTTACACATTAATTTCACTGTGAAATTAAAATACAGGGGCTACTGAATAATTGTTGCCAGTGAGTTACTGTTAGTTTAACAATGAACATTTTACAGTTTAATTGTTCACAGGAAATGATTTTTAGAGATACAACTGTAAAATTCCTGTATTTGAAAGAGCTCTTTGCTGTCGAAGCAGCATTTCATGACAAATAAAGAGGTTTTCACAGGAAAACTACAGCATTCTCCACAGTTCTGTACAAAGCTGTAGCATAATTTACAGGAATCACTTAGCTTATACTGTACGTCTGTAAATTGCTGTTTTTCTGTTTTATGGTAAAACAGTTCAATAATTAAGAAAGAGCTTGCACAGATTTGTTGCCTGTGAGTTACTTTTGTCACAACGATAAACAATTTACAGTATAGCTTGTATGATTAAGCCTCACACTTTACAAAATAGATTTATTTTGCCTGTTTAATATGTTCCTTTGTGTTGGTTCTTGGAGGACATGTTTTCAAGAGAAGCTGCTGTTAACCCACCGGTGAGAGCCAGAGGAATTGTTGAGGCCACTGCCGCTGGTAACTGGATGAGGACTGACAAGGCCACCCATACAAAGGACGGGGCAGCTTCTAGTCAAGCAGTGGGGGGAGGGGAGACACATGGATGAGGACAGCTGCACAAATAAAGATTCATTTAACTTCAATTCAAAAACATACTATGATCTTTTAACATTCTTTCACGCAGTATGTTTACATTATTTTCTCTACTAATTAACATCTATACATCAGAAACATCAGGTGTCACAGTCGGTGAGTTGCTAATGAAGAGGAATTTAAAAATCCTCAGTCACCGAGTTGCAGATTTGGGCACACTGCTGTGACAAGCTGTCGAAAATCATTTACAGCTTATGTGCAGCTTTCTAATTGCAGGATCAACCAAACAGAACTCCAAATAATTATGGAGCATAATATCATCTAGGCAAAGCATTCCACTATTATCAAAACTATTTTGTGTGTTTTAGCAGCTCATTAGGAACATACACATGGCACTACAACCTCAGCCACTCAGTTAAAGAAATTTTGTGACACTTGAGCACCCATTTTTCCATTTGGATCCGTGAATTTAAAAAAAAAAGGCTGGCAAATTCTATGGCAAAATATGCAATATATCACAGGCATTTCAAATATTTTTGACTCTGACACAATTGCTGCACCAAATGTGCTTCTGCTGTGCATTCTGAGCAATTATTAAGAACGGGTTCAAGCTCTGTATATTGGTAGTTTAGTCTGCTGGTCATGCCAATAACAGCTACACAGCAGATATCCAGACAACAGCCTCTAACTGGACTGTGACAGGGTAATTACCGTGCCCATATAATAAAATTCTCTTTACATAGGTCACTTAGAAAGTGTAATTTAAAAAGCTTTATAGATTATTTTTATAGAAGCAATTAAATCGAAAAGCAAAATGTAATTAAGTGTGGAGGTAATAATACTGTTGGTCAACAGCGTTTGTTTTGAAAGAGCTATTTGTCAGCCTCACCTCTCTTATGCTCCCTTTATGGAGCAGACACCGTTTAATTTACAGCCTCCAGTTTTATTATGTTAAACTGTATTTTCCGCAATTAGGTTTATAATGCCAAAAAACTGAGCAGGATTTAATGAAATCATTATCATGAGTGATAATTGGGAGTGAATGCTAGATCTGAATTACCATCCAGCACTATGTGGTAAATTAATGAATCGTTACTATTCATGCTGCTGGTTTATAATTATGTTAAATTGGCTGCCTTATCAGCAGTCAAAGACTTGGGATTATCAGCATCTTGACTAAGTGGACGGTGCCAAATTCCTTGTGGACATATGCATGTTCCCTGCACAAAGGAAAGAGAAAAGATAATATTGGGAGGTTAAACTCCACAATTTTCTCTTAAAAAGATGTAAAGAGAGCTTTTGCACAAATGCACTCCTGCTTTATGAGGGGAAATCAGACTGACGTGGGTCTGTGGGGGCATTAACATCCACTTGACTCACGGTGAAGGCGATTTTTTTTTTCTACAAGCCAACACATACACGGAGCTGACACATCAACACTGTTGATCTCTGCAATTGTGTCAGGTAACTGAATTCAGATGATATGTTAATGGGAAGGGGAAATACGTTGCCCTTGTTAGCATATGGGCCACTTGCATTTCAGAAACTTATTATCATTCAGCCTGCAGATTTCAGAGAATAACAGTAATAATCTAATTGTCAGGCAGGAGGAAAAGGCTTAATTTTAATTTCGTAAGGTCAAGATAAATTGGTTAAAAAGCGAGAAGATTGATTTTCCTTTTTTTTTGTATATCAAATTCATTTAAATGAAGCTGCATTTCACATGCATTCTCTCTTTCTAACACAAAGGGAATTATGATTTATGAAAATAGTTAAAATAAGGAGAAAGTAAACCACATTGAAGCCTGCACCTGTTTTATAGGTTCTTTCTCTGATCAGAAGCTAATCAGTAGATCTCCTTAGCTTTTAGCTATTCAGGGTAACTAAAGGCTTTATAGGCAGGCACCTAATCAGACACATATAATGCTAGCTTCACCTCCACGCCTCTCACCCACCACCATTAGGGCTTGCATTGACATTCTTGCGATCATTTATGAAAAAGAAGCTATAATAACCCTTCACATGTGTCCTTTGATTGCTCTACGGCTATCCTTGCACATGGTAATAAAACTTAAACAAAGCTGAATGGAAAAAGGAAGAAAGAAAGGCCCACTATGGTCAGTCAAAAGTCAAACAGGAGCTTTCAAGGTGAGGAGCAGCATTGAAAGTGAAAGGTTGTTTTTGAATTCTCTCGTCAAACTTGTTTGATGATGGTGGTAAACTTTGTGGAATCCTTTCGTTTTGTCTCCTGTCATTGGGAATGCAAACAGCAGAGGGCAGCTTTAATGCATCATTACAAACCAGAGGGGTGCATCTCTCAAGTCATCAAACGCATGCACTTGTTTGTATCCCCGGGTTCCCACCACACATCTCGGCTCCTGTTTGACAGCCAGCTGGAGAGACTGTGATCAGCACTGACCCCATTGCGGTCCCACACTGGGGACACAGGGGCGGAAGAAGGGGAATAAAAGAATTGTAGAGTGACAGGTAATTGACCAACACCGGGGAAGTAGCAGGTAATGTTTTCAAAGCGTTGTGTCAATTCGTGAGTCACATAAAATCTCAAGTTCCCTTCGTCTGCCCCCCCAATCCCAAGCCCCCCTCTCTGTGCCTGGCTGTTTCCTGCAGGTTGCAGAGAGTTACAGCACTCTCTACCAAAGAGCAAGCCTCAAAGAAAACACTACTCTGGGCTGCTTTTGTTGTTAAACCTGTGTTCAGCCATTGTCTGCACTCCCCCCCTGAGCTCCATCTCTCCCCCTAACCCCCCTTCTCTTTCTCACTATGGCTCAAGATGAATCTGCTAGCATGTGCCCATACTCTTCATCACTGTCAGGTGCCCCATGGTGGTCCTCCTCCTCTTTCTCAAACTGGGCGCCAACCGCTGGCCAGAATTATTCCTCACCTCCAAAACTCTCCCCACTGTTTCTAAATAAATGTGGCTGTTGTAACCAAGGAGTGTTGCTCATCCATCTTTACCACGCGGTGTGTGGAGTGTGCAGTGTTTACTGAAGTAGACAGAGAGTCCAATAAGCCGCGCGGCACTGGAAATGTAGAGACCCAAAGTGCAGCATATATTGGATTTCTGTAATTTGTTTAGAGTGGTGCTTTGTTTCCCCCCAAATTTAATGAAAACTGTTTCTTTGTTTTAGCAACTGCTTTCCTGTTAATATCCTTAAAAAATATTACACTCAATCACCCAAAGCAGCTGTTATGCTTGTAAACCACACTTTTTCCATATTAGAGGATCTCTTTAGCAACACTTTGTCCATTTTTGTTTCTGAAAGGGCTTACTTATAACATGATGTAGTGGAATCCCTGCTTAAGATGCAACTGTATTCTTATTCCTCAATCTTTTTCACATTTTAAGTTAGATAAACAATTTTTTATTGGGCATTTATCTAGTAGACCGATATAGTTATGAAGTGAAAAGAAAAGGATAGGTAGTTTTAAAAATGTTTACACAAATAAAAAAATCTAAAAAAAAATGTTATGCATTCATCCCCATTTTTCTCTGATTGTCCTAAATGAAGTGCAGAAGAACCGACTGTCTTCAGAACTACTTTGTAATTAGAGTCCACCTTTCTGTAACTATATCTCAGCATACATACGGCTATTCTGTGAAGGCCTCAACAGTTTGTTGAGTAACATTAGTAAAGAAACAGCATCATGGAGATTGAGGAACACAGAAGACAGATAAGGGATACAGTTGTGGAAATGTTTAAAGCAGGGTTAGGTTTTAAAATAACACATAAAGCTTTGAACATCTTGCAAAGCACCGTTCATTCCACTATCTGAAAATGGAAAGAGTATGGCATAACTACAGGGCTTCCAACACATGGCCATCCACCTAAACTGACAGGCTGTGCAAGATCATTATTTAGACAAGCAGCCATGAGGCCCATGGGAACGCTGAAGGAGAGCGGAGATCCACTAGTTAGGTGGGAGAATCTGTCAGCAGTGCAATTATTATTCATCCACTTAATAAATTTGGTCTTGATGGAAGAGTGGTAAGAAAAAAGGTATTTGCAGTTTGCCATAAGCCATATAGGAGAAGTGGTGAACCTGTGAAAGAAGCTGCTGTGGCAAGATCAGAAAGAAAAAGGATTTTTTTGGCCTACATGCAAACTGTGTTGTGACAAGAAGAACTAACACTGCACCTCCCCTTGAACAATCCATTCAAAAATGAAATACGTTGGGTGTGGCAGTATCATGCTATGGGGATACCTTTCATCAGCAGGGACAGGGAAGTGGTAGAAATTGATGGAACAATGGATGGAGCTAAATCCAGGCCAATCCAGAGAGAAAACCGGTTAGAGGCAGCAAACTACTTGAAACTGGGGGGAGGTTCACCATCCAGCAGTTTGGATTTTACTTTCTGAAAAATGTAGAAAACATTATACATAATTGTTTTTCCACTTTACAATCATGCACTAGTTTGTCTGAGTCCATTAAATTAAAAATCAAAATAAATTAGATTCAAATGTTCAATTGTAACATGACAAAACATTTCAGGGGTATCCTTATTCTTTCCTAAGTAGGCACTGTAAAATATCAAGTTAAGAGTAAGCCCTTTCACCTAATTAGTAACACAAACTGCTGCTAAAGAGCTCCCCTAATAAAACAAAAGGCGGTTGACAGTTTACAGCAACAGTCCATTCAGCATGGTATGAATACTTTTGCAATACACTGTAGGATTTAAGTTATAGAAGATATGTATTAATGTTGCATCTACTACATGCAGCTGCTGGTAAAAAATATGTGTAGAGACTTCTTTTTCTGTTGGTGATCTAGAACCAATTAAAGCTGACCTGTTAAGTTGTTTTTCTTTAACAGAATTAAGCTCGTTCACAGGACTGTTGTCCTCACTGTTCACTGCTTCATGCAAATTTGATTTCGCTTTCAATCTTTTCATGTAGATTGTGTTATATTAAATGTTTCGATGCACACATATTGTGAGAAATTATAGAAAATTAACTGTAAAGTTATTTTGTTTTTCTTATTTAAGAAATGTGGTTTTCTTAAATTAGTGAAACACCTGAGATTAAACTTTTCTAGCACTTTAATCAAAGGACTCATTGATCTCTTGTGGTGCACATCATCCAGGACTTTTCTCCCCTTTCCCCGTACATTCATTCCTGAACGCAAACTCACACTCTTAAGTTCGCCCAAGTTCAAATTTAAATGGTTTCCTAATTAACAAGTAAGCCCAAGCTTTAAAATGTCACATTTATTGTATTTTCCTATCTCTAAAATTCAGTCCAGAAACAGAATGATGTGTATTTTATAGCAGTTATGATAAGAGGCTTACACAGTCAAAATCTCAATATAGATCATTTGACAAACGACTTTGGTGGTCACTCGTTAAATTGGTTTCACCCGCATATTTGGGCCTTATTTAAAAGATATCTTTGAATAATGGTAAGCAGTTTAGCGCCTCTGAAAAGAGGAGGGTGAAGTAAATGAACTCCATTTTGCTCTGTTTTGTTTAATCCATAACATTGTACGTTTTTCTTTTTTTTTCTCCTCACCCAGTTTATGGTTTCTACATTCTAGGACAGATTAATACAGCTTAGACACACCTATCTCAAATTTAAGGCAGTTTAATTCTCCATGTTGCATATCAAGGACACAAGAACATATTATCTGATCATTCTGTGCATTCATTACATTAATGAATCAAATCTGAATAAGTGTTCCTGCTCGGGAAACTTCATTACCATATGCATTAATATTAATGTCATTATGTGGCGAGGCTGAACTGAAATATCCAATGACATGTTTCAATATGCCAGTTTTTGCAAAAATAACGAGGAAAGAAAGCTGTATTGCTAAAGGTTTCAAATCTGAAAATGACACATGCAACAATAACTGTGAAAACACGACATGTGTCACTAATTATAATTAATTGCCTGCAATTTGCTGTCTGTTGCTGAGCTGTAGGCATGTATGATCTAAGCTTAGTATTGGCTGCACTGTGCAAACTCTATTCCTCATTTCTTTGTCTGTTGCTTCCATGAAATCAGAGATTCTCATAACGATTCAAAGAGGCTTTTATAAATGATTCTCCAGACTTTCTAAATCACTCTTATACTCCTGTAATCCCATGGAGTATTTACCTTACATTTCAATGGAGTACAAAAAACTCACCACTTTAAGTAAAACCCTCCCTACCATTTCCTCACTACCCATCTGATATTGTAACTCAAATAGCAAATCAGCCAACTATATGGCAGCTACTCAAAGCATTTAGGCATCTAGACATGTTGATCTGCTGGAGTTCCAACCGACCATCAGAATGTTGAAGAACGGGTATTTAAGTGACGTTGACTGCGTGGCATGGTTGCTGGCGACGAATGAGCTGGTCTGAGTATTTCAGATACTGCTGCTCTACTGGGATTTTTACACAAAACTATCTCTCTGGTTTACATACAATGCTCTGAAAAAAGAAAATATCCAGTGAATGGCAAATGTGCTTCCAAAACGCATTTTTGATGTCAGAGGTCAAGAGATTATTGGCAGAAGGGTTGTAGATGATCGAAAGGCAGCAGTAGTTCAAATACCTACTTTTTACAACTAAGGTATGCAGAATACCATCTCTGAATGCACACACATTGAACACTGAAGCACATGTACTACAGCCACAGAAGCTACAGCCTTTTTTTGCTAATACAAGACAACGGAGGCTAAAGCTTTCATAATAAAAAACTTGAAAGGGTCGGGGCATGTGGCCTGGAAGTGAAGCGTGCAGCCCTTGTGAGGGGGTTTGAGTCCTCGACGCATCTATCCCTTGTTCGAGTCCCAACCCCGACGACCTGTCTTCCCCCTCTCTTAACCCTGATTCCTGTTAGCTTTGCTTTCAAATGGCAAAGATGAGGGTCACTGGTGCTGCAAAAGAAAGCTTAAAATAAATCTTAAATTCTTAAAAAAAAAGAAATTGGAAAAACAACTC
The DNA here is from genome assembly GCA_036173005.1 of Crenichthys baileyi. Taxonomy (NCBI): domain Eukaryota; kingdom Metazoa; phylum Chordata; class Actinopteri; order Cyprinodontiformes; family Goodeidae; genus Crenichthys; species Crenichthys baileyi. The sequence goes on along the minus strand of JAHHUM010000692.1, from coordinate 9,705 downwards.
TGTTTTATGGTCCTGATTACCATTGGTAGACTCAAAATTAGTGCAAACAATTTTAAGGTATGGGTCCATCCTGCCTTGTATCAATGGTTTATGCTACTTCAGGTGATTAAATAATTTAGTAAGGATTTCTGGTTGCTTTGGTACATTTAGAACCAATTTAACATCGTTAATACATCACATCTTACCTGAGTGTTGTTGCTGACCATGTCCATGCCTTTATGACCACAATGTACCCATCTTCTGATGACTGCGTTCAGCAGGATAATACATCATAACTCACCAAACTCAAATCACCTCAAACTAGTTTCCTGAACAATGACTTCACTGTACTCTAGCAGCATCTATAGTCATCAGACGTCAATCCAACAGAGCAGCTTTGGGATTTGGTGGAACAGGAGATTTGCTTCATGGCTGTGCAGCTGACATATCTGTGGTAACTCTGTGATGCCACAATGCCAATATGGACTGGCATCTCTGTGGCTCCGGCACGTTGTATAAACCTATGCCACAAATAATTAATGCAGTTCCGAAGTTTAGGGGGTTCACCCTAGTAGCCTACATCTCACAGAGTATGTGTCATCCTTCAGTTTAGTACAGCTTCAGTGGTTGATCGATTTGAATGAATGCCAGAAAATAAGCAGCCAATGTACAAAGAAAAATGTTACATGATATTCAGGAAGCCTGAAGAAGTCTATGTAAAAACATTGCAGTCTTCCTTAAAGCAATATAAAGAAACATAAAGAAATTAGAGGTGGCTTATACTCTTTTGTAAAATACTGAATATTTTTTGGTGTTTGTTTGCTGAAAATCTCCACATGAAATTTGTATATAAAAAACAAAACATTTCTGCATACAATGAAATTCTCACACTATATTTTTAAGTGTTTCCCTTAACAAAACACAAAGCAGACTGCAAAAGTCACATGGAAAATGAAACATTTTGGCACACATCAGAATAAAAATGTGCCTTCAGTGTTCTAAAAAGCTGTTGCATGGTCACTTTTTTTGGTACCAAATGCACGAACAAGCTGGTTGTATTTTACCCCCGCTGAAACGTTGGCTGTCAGCAGAGCTCCCATCAAGAGCAGCGGTAGCATCTAGTGCCTAGAGCGTCTGGCTCTGTCCTCTCTCTTTTTTCCAAGCAGACTGCGTCTCTGGCAGCTGCGTGCATGCACACTGGCCGAGGTCAAAGCTGTCACTTCCGAGGGCACTGTCAAATCTCAGCCAATGTTGGATGATGTGGGAGTGCTCCCTACAATCACCCAGATGTTTCCAATCAGCTGGACTTCTCCTATCCTTAACACCCACTTTCTGCTGCTGAGAGTGGACTGTCACTCTCTTCCACTGGCAATGTTGAGTGAATTGAAGAAAAAAATATGATTAATTGAACAGAATTTTTTAACTAAAACAAAACATAGAGTACAGAAAGTGGGATTTTGAACACGCTTTTACTGAAGTAAATTTATTAAATGAATAAAATGTGTAGGGTTGATTAGCTTTATTAAACTATGCGGATGTACATAAATAAGTTAGTCTCAATGTAATTGAAATCGGCCTGAAGAAGGACGTATTATTTCTTTCTCATTGAACAATTTCTTACCTGGAGCAGAGCAGTACTTATGAAAGGTCAAATCTGGTGCTTTCATGTTCACGACGAATGCAAGAAGAAGTTTCTGACCATGTTAATTAAGAGTATATTGTTGCCAGGAGTTTGAGAAATGAGTAAGATGATATAAGGTGTGGTGTTTTTGAGTGGCCTTACTATTTTAGATACAAAAAAGAAGAATATTTTCAATAAATGTTAATGATATAACTCACTGAGAATATATTTATTTTCTGTGCTGTTGGATAATGAAAATATATCAATATATGAATGTACAAATTGAAGCTTGCTGGAAAAGATACCATAAAATTGCTTAATTTGAAGTTTCATTGTGAAATTAATTCAGTGTCAAGCAAAAAGTCAATAAAATTTTACACTCAACAGTTGGAATACATTACTGCATTTCAGGAAAAAGCACCTCAACAGACACAGGTCATTGAATATATTGGCAAAAATATATCGCATCATAGATGTAGGCAGGTTTATTCTACCCTCCATCTACAAAACTAAAATCAACCATTTCTTTTTCAACATTTTGTCAGTGCATCTGTGCTTAAAACCTAAAGCAAGACAGTCAGAAACTGCATACCCCTGCCACCTAACATAGGGTCACTGACACCATGGAAAAAAAATCCTGGATACAGATCGTGATCTGTCACCACCAAAATTTAATGGATTCTTCCTTGGGTTAAGACACACCTTCGGTAAAAGATTCATAAGAATTCGCCTGTAACTTTTTCCGTAAAGTTCCTAACACACACATACACACACACGCAGGCAGACAAATAAACTCAATTGAAAACATAACCTCCTTGGCGGAGATAATAAAACAAATATCATACCTCAAGAGGGCCTTATTTAAATTTACAAGCATGTGGCTGCTGCTCTGCAAAAATCAAATGTGTTAAATGTGATGGATACAATTATTAACTCTAGATTGTTGTACCTGAAGGAGCAAAAATGAATCATCCTTGACTTCACATCAGCACAACAGTGAAGCGAGGCGTGTCTCAACCATTCAATGCAAATTATCCCAATTTGAGAGATGTATTCAGCGGAAGACCATTTCTAAATGGTCAGTCGAGCTAGACACAGATATTAAAATAAATTGTCTAATTTGAATTTTAGTCACGCTTTATTAACTAATAGAAGTTATTAACATTTCAAAAGACAAAATAAAGCTTTTGCATGTAAAATTATCAGTGGATAGGCTGACCTGTAAGCCATGCAATCTGATCACTATAATGACAGAGTAATGGGATATTTACATTAAAATCTTGTCTGCTAATAAGGGATAAGAAATGAGAGGCTTCATCAAGGATTATTTAGTCTGGCCTACTGGCCTCTTGCTGAATGTTTCTTTCTCAACTTCAATACAAGCCAAAAAGTTGCAATTCCATGACTATTTATGCGGCTCGTCTCGTTGCTTCCCCACTCACCACCCTGATGTTCTCTTTACTTCCAACCTTTTCTCCTTCATCTCCTCTCTCTTGTCCTTCCTTCGTCTTTAAAGGCAATTATCATTTTACTTCAAAAGTGTCAAAATCTTGCATTTCAACTGTATCTCGAAGAGTTTTGTAGGGATGAAGGAAATTTTTCACCAACAGAGATGAGCAGTACTCTCCCACCATTCCCGAACCTTCTGATATTGCAGCCTATGAAACAAGAGAAATCCTTTGCGTTTTAAATATTCCCAATTCATCTCCCCCTTCTTTGATATCCTTCAAGACACTGCGTTGCTATTTCAAGATAAAGGATGTAAGCACAGAAGTGATAGGATCATAGTGGTGAAGAGGTTTTTGGTTTAATTGGTGTGAAAGCAGTGATAGAAAAAATGTCTTGTAATACTAAATACTTTTTGGCTTAGACTTTGACTCTTTGGCTGGTTTAATGTGGAATGCACTAACTTCAACTTTACACGTAGCAGTACTGGTATACAGTACATTAAAAAAGAAACAAAAAAGGATTTTGGATGGAGAGCTAGGGAGCTATTAATATAAGAACTGCCGCTGCTAAAACCTGCCATTAATTGGAAACGGTTTGACTATAGCAAAAGCAAGCTGGTGCAGACCAAAAAAAAACCATGTTCCAATACTGACACCTGTGTGATTGTCAGATTTATTTCAGCTTATTTCAGCACTTTACTTTTCACACCCAATTTTCCTATGAAGAGGATCTTGTGGGGAAAGGTGAGGATGCTCACTCCCTTATTATCTGTGTTGCCAATGACACACATCCATGTCCATCTTGCTGTTTTGTCAAATAAACCATCAGATTTCTGTTTAGAGTGATCGGCAGTCATAGTCTGAGGTTCCAGACAAGTCATCATCCATATACGGTAGTGCATATTCTGTTTTAGAGGGATGTAAGAACCTAAGGATCTTTTTGTGTCAGAGAAGGGGTTTAATAAATGCTTATTTCTTTGGGTACTAAAAAACGGATTCTGATTTTTAGTTTTTGTTACCCTTTTAGAATGAATAATAATAAAATTTAAATTAGGGGCGACGGTGGCGATTTAACTTTTCTAAAACCATAACCCTGGGTTTGATTTGCATTTCCCCAGTGCATTTTTTCTAAAAAGGGGTACCCCCCCCAATAAAAAACTTGACGTCAGGGTTAAAGGGGTTTTCCTAAATTGTTTTAAAAAGGTGGAATGGTTGTTGTCCTGTTGTCTCTTTTTTGGTGATTCCGGTTTTGTTTGCCCTAGCTCAGTGGGCAATTTTTTAAAATAAAAATAAGGTTAAAGATAATGAAGAACTTTTTAAAAAGATTGGGTTTTTCTGGATCTAAAAAATCGTTTTTTTAAATTTGGAATTTAACAAAGAAACCCCTCAGTAAATTATGTAAAAGCAAAGAAAAATTTTTAAAAAGAAAGGGATTATTGAAAATTCACCTTGCCGTGTTTTAACTTAAAAAGGACTGATTAAAGGGTCCTTTTTTAAAAAAATTTAAAACGAAACATTTTTAATAAATCAGTGGTTAAGTCTTTTAAAAAAAAAAAATCCCAAATTCTTTCCAAAGGGGTTCCAAAACTTGCGGCGGGTGAATTTTTTTTGGCCCAACACCTCAGGTTAGGGGACATAATATGTTTTTAAAATTTCAAAATGACATTTAATGTTTAGTGTGGCTCCTTGTTTTCCAAACCCAGGGGTGGACCTGACCATCTGCTCCCTTGGTCAGATGGAACTATGCTTTTGGCAGTGCTCAGAGCTATTTCACTGGCCTGCATCTCAAAAGACTCCCGGTATTATCAGATTTCTCTTCCCTAGAAAAACTGAGATAGTGGCACAGTAAGAATAACAATATGCTTAGCGAAGGAAGGGGGTGGAGGATAAAATGAGTAGAATGGAGGCGGCGGGACAACAATAACAACAAGTTGTCTTGCTAGCAGCCAGAGACTGTCACATTACAGATGGAATCACTTCACAAACATGTAGAATTAATACCCTAATGAAGCTTCGAGTGGCCATTAGGTGTGTGTAATGTGGCTCCAGGGGGCTTGGATAGATGTCCAGCAGCTTTAGGCCCTTATTTGCGCACAGTCACCTCAGCGGTAGCTTTTATTAGTGTAACATTAGAGAAAAAGGGAGAATGCCACAGAAAGATAGCCTTTTATTACTCTAGTTCCCAGGGAGCCATGCTCTACCTGTCACAGGCACACAATGCATGCTGTTTTAGTTCATTTTGCAGCTAAATATCCCTGCTACAAATGTTTCTGTCTGTGGAACAACATTTGGGCTATTATCACCAAAGTGTTCCAGCGCTGCCTGGAGATGAGTTATTTGGTGTAATGCTTCAAACAGTGTGAGAGGATTTCTGTGGAGACAGCTGTGGATATAAATTTCATTCATATTAATATACTCCCCCCCACACCCCATGTACATGCACACACACACACACACACACACACAGATGCTCTCAAACTTCTGTTTTACTCCTGTTCTTTTGACAGCCCAATTGTGCGTCTCTGCTTTTTTTCTTTCTTCCTTTATCTCCTTACATTTTCAAGGAATGAATTGCTCTCCACTGTCACTGGGCTCTAGCCAAGAATTCATTTTAGTGGGTCAAATGTTTCAGAATGTCATTTTTGACAGGAATCAGCTACATCCATGATGAACACAAGAACAGACACAATTTGTTGTTGATTTTTGTTGGTTCCTACTTACAGTGTCTTGCTTTCATTCATTTATTTGTCACATACACAAATACACACACAAATAAAGTATTTTATAGGAATACAATAGACAAACACAAAGTGGAAGAGAGTGGATGGATGGTTTTACAGAAAACAATCTTAAAAGTGTGGCATGTACCATTTTGTGGAAGATAAATTCATATCCCTTCCCTGCAAAATGGCTCAGGGTCAGATAGGATGACAAAGCACATTCCCCAGAACACACCATTCCTACAGTGAAACACAGTGGCCACACCACTGTGCTGTGGGGATGGTTTTCTTTAGCAGATACACTAAAGCTGGTCAGAGTTGACAAGAATATGGATGGAGCTAAATACAGGGAAATCCTGAAACAAAACATTTTTAGAGGCTGCAAATGAATTAAAAGTTAAAATCTCCCACTCCCACTTCAGTTATCATGGCAGCAAAAGCTTTTCACAAATGTTCTTTTCAAGATTGTGCTGTATTGAGCTGTATCCATTTTCCCATCAACTTGTACCAGCTTTTTTGTCCATGCTGAAGAAAAGCATCCATAAAGCATGATACTGCCACTACCATGTTTTAACCACTTGGATGGTATCTTCAGGGTGATGGGCATTGCCATCCAATCTGACTGAGTTTGATTTATTTCACAAAGCAAAATGGACAAACATTTCTTGCTTGTACAGACATACCCCAAAATACTAACAGCTGTAATTACAATGAAAGGTTTTTCTACAAAGAAGAGTGCATTTGCACGCCACACTTTTCAGGTTGTTTTTGTAAGAAAAATTTGAAAATCATTTTCCTTTAGCTTCAACATTCCATGCTATCTTCTGTTGGTCTATTAAACAAAAATGCCATAAGGTACATTTAGGTTTTTGGTTGTACTGTGATGAAATGTGAAAAAGCTTAATGGGTATGAATAATTTTTGCCAGACACTGTAGATTTAAGACAAAGAAATCACGCTGTATACGAAACACTGGCGCAAATTGTCCATTTAGAAATCAATATTGAATTAAAACACTCCCCACTCATGAATACAAAAAAATAAAACACTACAATGAGTAATGGCGAGGGGCTATTGGAGCTGCAGGACTCTACAGTCAGCTAATGAAGGTTATGTTGCATGGCAGAATTCAGTAATTGCAACGCACAAGTGAGGTATTAGACAGGATGTAGCTAATGGAAAACAATCACATTTAACATGGCTCCTTGGTTCTAGCTGTTCAATAAGTGAGCAGCAGGCTGGCTCTCAGAAAACAGGAGGCAGCGGCGGGGTGAGGCGGGTTCACACAGCACAGGGTTTTAATGTGATCGGACTATAACAGACAATCTATTTACAGTGTGCTCTGGGGAGCTAATAAACAAATGTTGAGTAATTTCAGCCAGCAGTAATTACCCTTGCAGTTGACAAGGAGAGTGTGATACTCTCTCCTTCACCTACGGCTCAGTCCAGGAGGCTCTTTGGAGCTTGGTCCTCTTCTGTTCATAGATGTGGCTCCGGGCCAGCAGTCAAAAATTCAGGATCATTTACAGTACGCTGCTTCTCTCTGGGCACTGAGGGTGTCAGATTCTACATGCTATTAGGCTATTTTTTCTTTGTTAAAGTGAGGCTGATACGTATGTGATTAAAACCTGATAGTAGAGCTTCACAAATACTACATGGATGTGTTGCAGTTTTTCCATTTAATCCAATTGTATTTAAAACCTCTGTTACTAGTTTGAGAGCTAATTAACATTTCCACATTTGGTTTCAGTACCAGTCCTCATTTTCCTTTTGCCCAACGCCTATCACCCCATTTAGAAACCATCAGAGGAGGAGAAAAAATATTAAGTTTAGGAAGGAAATGAATTAGTTTGCAGGTTAGATGGGCACCAAGGCCAAAGTCATCTTTATCCAGGGAGCTCAGACCTAATCCCTCAGTCACTGTGAAATAGATTTTTATGCAAATTTGTGTATTGATTGCTGCATCCTTCTTTGATGGGAAAAAGTGTGTGTAATTAGATAGAGATAATCATTATGGAATAATCAATAATGGATCTTGTTTACATCAGCATGGGAAAGATTATCTGCTGGATACAACTTCTTTGAGGGATGAATCATTGCAGGTTGTTTCACCCAGTCTGGCACATTTAATATTTCTTCTTCGGGTTCTAGTGCACAGCTTTTTTGTTTGTACGAGAAATAAGTGACAAAAAAGGATACTGTCTTTTACATATCTCAGTGCATTACATGAAACTATCTTCCTGAACAGTATGGCACAAACAATGCCACATATCAGATCCGTGCATTCTGTCCAGAATAACAAAAAGGGAGTGGAGTGGTGACGTACACGGTCCAGTTTGAGGGGCTGACAGACGGATAGTGAGCCAGCCGGTCCCTTATCCTCAGACAGGCAGATGTCCCCTTTCCCTGCGTGGCCGGCTGCTGACCAGGGGAGAGCCAGGCGGCTGCTGAAATGAAGAAACTTGAGAGCTCCTCAGGGGGTGAGCTGGTCATTTGATGTCCAGCACAAGGGCAGGGTGTGATGCTGAATGAGCTAAGGGAGAGAGGCAGGCTCTGCAGTCTGTTACAAAGGCCTGCTCAGATGGGTGGGGAAGGAGGGAAAAATACTGAGCACAAACAGAATGTTCCTATATTTTGTGCATTTTTAACCTGGTCACAAAGCAGGACATCAAGGAATCAGATTGGTAAAAATTTATTTGAAAATTGTTAGTTTTAAGTGGACATATGAAACATAAGCAGGTTTTAATTTTTTCATGAACAATAGAGCTTTCAGAAAAATCCTTACATGGCACCAATTAATCTGTCGGACATTTGCTGATGACAAAATTCTTTGAAGTGTTTTTGAGGGCTCGGGATACAGTTTGCCATCATACCTTACAAGAAACAAGGAGGAAATTAGGTTTTCATCACTAATATTAATAAAAATAAATGTGCTGGTAAAAAAAAAATCCTGAATCTTTTCTAACAAACTTTATTTACATTGTTGGGTTCCTCATGGATCCCTTCTTGGATCACCACCTCCTTTTATTTATATTATTGATTTGTGTAATATTTTTACTTCAGTAATTGTTATAGTTTAGACAGTCTTAGTTTGTGTTATTTTTTTTTTAACTTGAGTTTGTTAATCAAGGATGCTACTATACTAAAATAAATTTACCTCAACATGACTAGTTTCAGATCCTGCTGTAGTGTTCCAAGTTGATGGAGAGAGTTGGAAAGCACTTATTTCCGAAGCTGGGATCGAACTAATGGAACACTGAAGGACGTAAATTCCTGAAAACGAAGTCTGTTGCTGGACTGTCTAAGTGACACGTTGGATAATAAATAAGCCAGGAACAGTCTAGGGATACCCCTATAGATGAAAATGTTCCAGTGCATAATTCTACAGATTGATAATGATGGCCAGTTCACTCGAGAATATAAAATACAGTGATAAGTGAGAGATTGAAACCCTGTTATGAACGGTAATGCTACATGACAGACAGCATCCAACAAATGCAGAGGTGGCAGGTTCATTCCCATAAACAACATTGCAGTAATCTAACAGAGGTAGGAAGGTCATTAGGACAAGATGCTTCTTGTCCATAATTTGGTCTTCAACTTCTGTCCATGTTCAATATGTGACTTAAATAAAAGCTTATTGTCAAATCCTGTGCTAAGCAACCTGTAAGTTTCAGTAAATTCTATCAGTGTATCTGTCGTTTTTATGAAAGTGAGAGTTTGTGGTACTTTCTTTTTGTTAGCAAATAGCATGATCTTTGTCTCAGCATTTCGGACTAGTATTGGTTGTTGCAAATCAGATTGAGAAAAGTCAATTGCAGGCTGCAGACGCCCAAGCACAGCAGTAACAGTTTCTGTTTGGCAGTAAACCACAGAGTCACCCGCATAGAATGTGCACAAAAATCAATATCATTTTCACTGACACTGTTATATAAATT